>JAAGWP010000403.1:0-77768 GCA_013266165.1 Fusarium graminum
CCCTCTTGACAACCGACGGCCACGTCAAAGCCTCAACAAACTACTGCAGGCTGTGCCTTAGGTCGTGTCTCTTTAGGCAAGAGTTCCACGAGCACGGGCATCAAGCGTCTGCATCGCCGTTGTCCAGACAGATTTCGATCTCTCTTATCGATCATTGGCTCTTTGTCTCGGAGGCAGTTTCGTCTGACGGGAGTTTGTTGCCATGGTGGATAGTTCGCTCCCGTGACCCTGTCATCTACCTAGGCCCAGGAAGTCAGGGGTCATGCGTGTTTGTGGCGGACCTTGCATAAATGCAGGGGTTGGGTAATTAAGTTGAGCATTAATCGGTGTGATTCTGTACGTATTAGCCGAGAAGTGCGCGTAACAATTGCGTTCATAAAATGACATGCGTATAATAAATCCACTTACAATCTGTACAAGCATTTTCGATCGGAGCTATTCTTAGTTACGGCATATTTGATCGTGGAGTTTGAGCTGAAATATTGCCGGGGTTGTAGGTTTGACACTTGGGCTAGAGGCCAATGCTTGAACACGAGTTCTTAGATCAACTGGAACGAACATTTCTGACTGTTGAGGATGAACAGATCAGAGGTAATTACATGAGTCATCTCTGCTTCTGCCAACTCACATTTCATCATGAGGAGAACAGAGCTTTGTAGTGGTCCGATTGCGGCGTAAGTTGAGTTAGACTCGTGATGCCCACCAGAAGGACCATATATCGGAGAGTCATGTGATCTTCGCGTCAACCTCGTGTCTGTTTCCGGCTTACACGTCAATTGATTGATGCATCCATCGCTGATAACCTAAGGGATCACTACTTACTGTTGCCAGAGCCCCACTGACAGGTGCTAGCAAAGTCAGAATGCCATCTATGAGTCTCACATTCTGACTCTGTTGCCTGTTCCCCTCGGTAATGAACAACCAGCCCACACATTTATCCTCATGATTTGATACAAGGTCATTTGTATGTTCTTTGTTTGTGTTTTGTACGCTTGGAAAATCCGACCATGATTTTCCATCATGCCTCTTCCGTTTTTCCTGGTTTGCGAATTGCTTGAACAATGTTACGATCTCTCGCTTGCCAAAAAGAATTGTTCGAGTGCCGTAATAAAGTGGTTTACTCGGCATCGCCACTATGTCGATGCGCACGACACCAGCCTCTCCGCGCTCCTATCAACGCTTCTTCCTGATAAGAGAGCCGACCGGGTTTATTGCATTCAGGCCCCTAGCCTTGAGAGAATTGTCGGTCGTGCATTCTTCCTTGGGTCCTCACGAATTGCGGAATTAGCTCACTATCGCCAGCCGGGCTCTGGTGTTGACCTGGCAGATTGCGTAGCCCGAATGCTCATCGTAACAGTGAGTTTCCTGGGGAAATTTATAGCAGCTGCCTGACTGGAGAACAGCCGAGCCCTGGCTACAGTCAGAAAGACCCTGTGACGGTTGGGGAAATTGATGAACTTCTGCATTCTCTTGCGGCAAAAGTGAAATGGAGCTCCCCTTCGATTCGTGCCTCGCAAGCCACCATGACACTAAGCAACAGAACTGATGTTGAGTGGTTATACAGAAGGTTGAGCGCAATCGAAGCCAAGTGGTTCACAAGGCTCATTTTGAAGAACTATCAACCTTTGGTGTTAGACTCACACCTTGTATATCGACTTTGTGATACAATCCTTCCCTGTGTTTTGAAGATTCAGGACGATTTTTCTACCGCAATCAACTCTGTACAAGCAATACGAGGGAGATTGCTCCCAAACACTGGACGCAAGACGCCACGCGAACAGATCATGGGCACAGTGAAGCCTCAGCTGGGTGTCAAGATTGGACGGCAGCCTTGGATCAAGGGTCGCAGCATTAAACACTGTTTGGATATGGGAACTGGGCGCATGAGTGTGGAAGACAAGATTGATGGAGAGTACTGTCAAATCCACATCGACCCCAGCAAAGGAGACCGGTGCATACAGATATTCTCAAAGAGTGGCAAAGACAGCACAGAAGACAGAGTTGCACTTCATGAGTTAGTGCAAATACCTGAATGGTGGTGTGATTGCATACACGCTAACCTTACTGGCAGCACTATCCTAGAATCACTTAGAATTGGACAGCCGAACACCAAAGTTACGAAGGCCTGCATATTGGAAGGAGAATTGGTGGTATATGATGATTCGGTATGAGTAGTGGTATTACATCCCGCTCGGGTGATATTAACGTACAACAGCAGGAAAAGGTACTCCCGTTTCATAAAATAAGGAGGCACGTTGCACGAAGAGGACGATTTTTGAATACGGAGCTGGACTCCTTGTATGCCAATCCATTTCCCGCAATTCTCGTTGATACTGATCTTATAGGCCTGGACCACAGGAACACCTAATGATAGTTTATTATGACATAATGCTTTTGGAGGATCAGTCATTGATCAACCTACGCCATTCGGAAAGATTCAAGATTCTTTCCAACCTCATTTGTTGTCGTAAAGGATGGGCAGAACTCGTCCCGCGGCAAGTCGTCGATTTTGGCCAGATACTTGGTGCCTCGACCTTGCGCAAAATCTTTGCCGTGACCATTTTGGCTCGAAAAGAAGGCCTCGTTCTAAAACCAGATGAGCCTTACTTTGATTTCACCGATCATCGTCGAAAGTTTTCAAGCTGCTGCATCAAACTCAAGAAGGAATATATCGGGAACTTTGGTGACGTTGGTGACTTTGCAGTCGTCGGTGCTAGGTATGACTCGACAAAAGCGTTGACATATCGCATACCTGGACTGAAGTGGACTCATTTCTATGTTGGCTGCCTTGAAAATCGGGAGGCTGTTAAAAGATGGAACGCGAAGCCAGAATTTACCATCGTCAATGTCGTGGAACTGAACGAAACGATGCTAAAAGAGGTTGTCATGTATTCCATCACAGACTCGACTGCTCCAGATGAGAACGACGCTCTCACTTTCAAACTGGCCCAAGGAGTTGGACAAGGGTCACCCCCAACAGTCATCTTCAATAAACCACTGGTGTTTGATTTGAAATGCTTCAGTTTTGACAGAGTGGGCAACACCGGCTTCTGGAGTTTGCGTTTTCCTTCAGTGACAAAGGTTCACTTTGATCGAGACTTTACCGACACAATATCTTTCGAGGAGCTGCAGGCGTTGGCAAAGGATGCAACAACTGCTACTGAGTTGGAGGATAGTCAAGAAAATCTCCAGTGGATTGCGAAGCTGGAAGCAGCTGACCCGCGCGGCATCGCTGTTGACGCTGTCAGTCAGTTGACAGCCACTACTATCTCAACTCCATCACCTCGAAAGTCGACACAAAATACAACATCTACGTGGTCTCCGATCTCTGCCTTGAGAACAAGGCTACCGGCTGCCGACCAACTTATCTCTTGCCGCAAAACAACGGGAAGTACTTATCCTCTGGCATTGTCAACTGCTATTGCTTCTACAATTTTCAGTCCCGCGCGAGCTGCATCGACCTTTGCGCCCCAAGCGAAACACAAACGTGATCCGCCTTCCACACAACCTGAGCCGTCACACAAACGCCAGAAATCAAACACATATACTTTACAAAACCCTCAGCGCCTGTCTGACCGCGAGAGTAGTCTCCAATCCCGGAAACTTCTCGACAAGATCGATAACAACTCACAATCCGCCATGGCCACCCACGTTGCTGAAGAGCTTGATGCCCAAGACGCCACTCATCAAGAAGAACTCGCTTTACCAACAAATATCCAGATGGGTCCGGATACTGACGCCTATTGGGAGCTCAAGATTGAAGCGGGGGCCGTCCGTTTTAAACCGCGCACTGGATATGTTGATGCCGACTTGGACGACGGGGGAGACGATGGGTCGGAAGATGATGGGTCTGGAGATGACGGGTCGGAAGACGATGGGCCTGAAGACGATGGGTCTGGAGATGACGGGTCTGGAGATGACGGGTCGGAAGACGATGGGCCTGAAGACGGGGACGATGCAGATCACAGGCCTGAAGGTGGTGATACCAGTGTCTGCTATGAACTCGAGACTGAAACGCAGCCTGTTCGTTACAAACCGCGGAGGGTATACGTTGATGTCGGTTTGAAAGATGGGAATGGTGGGAATGATGGAGATGATGGAGATCGCAGGTCTGGAGTGTGCATTTTCGCTGGAGTCAAGTGCCTGCTGGCAAAGGCAGTGATCTTGGTCACGTCAGGAGTTTCTCACAAACACGAAGCAAAGACTCTCCTTGAACTCCACGGGATTCGTGACCCAGTCACCAATGTTGCTGCGTGGCTCGAAGCCGAACAGACAGGTAGCCACAAAAAGGCGATGCGGAATATCTCGAAAGTTTACCTTTTCTGCGACAGTGATCGACACGACGAGTTGAAGCCTCTCCTCGCCAAGATTAAGGACATCCATCACAGCCCACACTCTGAAAAGCAAAGCTCAATCGAGGTTTACGACTGGCACTTTCTTAAACACCTCACTATCGAGGAAGACAAATCCATTGAGGACAAGTATTACGATGGGTTCCGCCATCCATGGGAGCGTTGGTACATTGGGTCCGTATAGGGGAGAGTGGAAATGAGAGAAATGAGACATGATTGAAACAACACGATAGCCTATTTACCGGAGCGTCAGAGAATTTGACTGTATCGGCCAATGAACCAATGAAAGGTAGACAAATCACTACTATGATTTGGAATAAAGCTGCCCAAGGTTTTCTGTCACCTTGTTTAAAGCCGCCATTTCTAATAATACCCTGGAGCCATGAACATGCAAGTCATGCCGTCGATGAAGACATCTCGGTTTGTTAATACGTGATGCGGCTATGACTTTTTATCGTACAGATCGCCATAACTTTCTTTGAGTCTCATAAACAGGTGCTCATCGGCCGTCATGACTTTGCTTGTAGCATAAGGATTCTCGCTTGACCCTCCATCAGTAGGCACAAAATTCTTAACCCTTTCACTAGGTACAGGCTCAAGGGCAACTGTTCCAACAGGATGACAGAAGTAAGCAATGGAGTATCTTGGTCCAGTGCTCGTCTCCCCTTCCACCTTGGCATTTCCTTCAGTTGGAAACACAACCCTATGCAGAGTGCTCCGAAAGAGCCCGTTAGTCCAATACGACAGGAGATCACCGATGTTGATCAGAATTGGTGGACTGGGGTCGTCTTCAGTACCAGCCGGACACACTGGAACAGGTGCCCAGACATTGTTCTTCTGTAGAACTTCGAGTCCTGCTTGACCCTTCAGACGGAAAAGGAGAGTGACAGATCCATAATCGGAGTGAGAACCGGCGCGGACATCCTCTTCAGAGTGAGAAGTTGACTCGGGAGGTGGATAGCGAAGGAAGCGGAGGATGGAGCTCGAGGCTCCCTTGGCTGTGTTATGCGCCGAGGAGAAGAAATCATCCACCTAGTTACTGTTGAGATCACATTGTACAACCTTTTATGCTTGTTAAATGACTTACACCAAGACCTAGTCCGAGTAGGTAAAGGAGCTTTTGGCAAAGGTCATGACAGGAATCAGCAAAGGCACTGATCTGAGGTTCGTCGGGAACTAGATCAGATGGAAGAGGTTGTTGGGCTTTTCCGTCGGCAAATTCGCCAAAGTTGAAGGCCCTATCATCGCGGTGTTAGTGGGAGATATGATGGTGAGATGAAGATGCTCACTCCTTGAAGTCTCCGACCTGCGGACAGTCAGCCCTGAGTATTATTTACTGTGTATACAAAACTTGCCTTTTGGTTCTTTGGATCCAGTGTCTCGGAGTGCATGCCCGACCAGCCACGGTTGTTGGTTTGGATTGTACATCTTTGCTTTTCTGCTACAGGGCATTCAAACGTCTTCTTGACCTGTTTGGAGAGTCTTAATAAATCGGCTCTTTAAATAATATGGACTAACTCACAAGATCAAACGCTCCATCGATGTTTTTGGCTTCAATGTCACGGCCCAAGTTGCGGATGTAAATGAAGCCGTGCTCCTCAGCAGCGTCAACAAGTTGTCGAGCGATCTCTTTCTGATCGGTATCTGGGGCAGAGATGTCGATAATGGGGATGTTTGCCGTTGTTTGCTCCATTCCGTGGGTTCTTCTGAAGTGATCGGCTTTGTCCTTCAGTGGATATCTCATGATTATACTTGGTCTGTAACGAAATGGTGATGTCGTAGTGGGGAATAAAGGACGTCAGTGTTTTGAGACGAGTTATAGGTCTGTATTAAATCAAGATCAGTCTAATGGGATAAGAGACGGACGATTGTTTCATCTGACTTGTTATCTCAAGTTGCTCAGAAGCGTCACCACCCCCGCCCGCTATTGGGAACTCCAACTCAGTTCAGTGTAAGTGTCTCATGCGAGTTCGGCGCCTGCACCGCCACATTATCGGCAATGCCAGCCACACTCACGAGGGCTGCCCGCCTCTTCCCCCTGTTTAATGGCATGGATGGCCTGAGCGGTTGGAGGATGTCCCCGTCCCGCCCGTAGGTCGTGTGTGTGGTAGGCAGGTACCACTGAAGGCTACGTCCCTGCCACTGTAACTCGCCAAACTTTCCTGTCACGTATCGTTAGTCTAGTCTACCTTACGCCCACGTTTGAAGCTCGAGATACCTTCAGCAAACGCTCCCCTCAGCAAACAGACCCGACCGAAAAGCTTGTCCTCCCCCCCCGACCGCCTTCGCAGCTGTCAAACGACCCGTCTTGAGCCCGCCTAGAGCTGCCCCTTCACGGCTAGGCTCAGCTACAGACAGCACATCGCCTGCCGTACTCCTTTCAACCCCGCCATATCATCAGCGTCCTCTCATCGTCGCCAACTCGTGCGGTTTTAGCTCTTGCTTTTCGAACGACCGATTCAACCCACCTCCGAGATTCTTCGGTTACCGAATTTCCACACCGGGAACATATATCGCAAGGGCGCCTGAGCTGTTGTGAGTGTTTCGAGATGCCATGTGAGTCTCAATCCCGCGCGCTTGGGGGGCAAACTTCAACCAGACCCCATTTGAGTCTAGTTATGCATGGCAGTTTTGAAGCTTCCAGCGCTCGTAGCAAGCTGCAAGAAAGGATTCCGCATAGCTGCTTTACCTCGGGCGGGCCCGGTTCTTCATCTGAGAAGCTAGCGGGACAAATACAAGCTCAATTGGAATCCTGGTCTTGTTGACAGGTGAATTCAACATCTACCCAACTTGATCAGGGTCATATCCCAGCTCATGACTGCCATGCGTCGTTAATCCCCCTCGCATAGGCCAAGTCTATCTTGCAGTATGCGCTAACCTTGGAAATAGACCTTGTCGAGGATTCCTGGATTAACGACCAGGCTTCGTACGTGCCTTTGCGACTCAATCTCTCGCAAATGATCACAGTGCTAACCGAAAGCCATGTAGCACGCACGATATCTCCGGGCTTCAAGGATGCGCCATCGCCGTTGATGCAACATACTACCTCGGTCAGCTCCTCGAGACACCTCCTGCCCATGAACCGCTATTGTCAGCCCTGGGCGGCCTCACTGGAGTCGAGGCACACATAAACCAGAACCTTGATCTTTGGGCAAAGTTTGAGATCGTCCCCTTCTTCGTCTTCGATGGTCAGCCCGTGACCGGCCAGGATGATATTACCCTGGACCGCGCCCTCAAGGCCAACAAGAAGACAGATGACGCCTGGAAGTTGTACTCTGAAGGCGCTGCTGAGGAGGCGGTGTCGACTTTTGGTACCAGTCCAGGTGGGTAAAAATCAACTCCCAACATCACAGGATAGGCCTAATATGATACCACGATAGGTGCTTTCCGCATTCAGAAGATATACCCATTGCTCCAAGCGGTTCTCAAGAGCCGGGGGCTTCACTTCTTGGTCGCACCCTACACTGCATGCGCTCAGGTACGTTCCCAAAAAGGACCCCAGTTAAGCGCTTCTGTTCTAACATAAACAGCTTGCTCACTTTGAGATGGTTGACTCAGACCAGTGTTCGGGCGTGATGGGCTCTCAAGAACTCCTGTTGTACCCTATTCAGGATTCTGTCATTCGATCGTTCGACTGGGAGGCCAAGACCGTCACTGCAGTCTCCAAAAAGAAGGTTATGCGCAGCCTTACGCCTACTGCTAGTGAGCCCAGGTTTATCGACTCGTTCCTCTTGTCGGGTACATCTTTTTTACCTCCTTTCCCTGCTCTTCTGGATGGTTCAATGTACACGGACTACAACATCTCAACTGCTGCCAATCTGTTGAGAACTGCAGAAAATAGCGTCGCTACTGCCTGTGCTAGCTTCAATGATATCCTGCAAAGCAAGGATTCGAACTGGCTCGACAAGTACCGCAAGGCAAGAATGGTCGTTCATCACTTTGTGTATATCGCCGAGAGTGGTGAGATCCGTGTTAACGACTACGAGCATCTGACCAGCGACAATCACGAGTATCTTGGTCTGCAGCTCCCTGCTGAACTGTTCCACTACCTCAACACCGGCTTGATTGGACCTCGCCTGTTGGGCAACATCACTCATGGTCAAGTTCTCATCCAACCGACCTTGGACGGAGTTGCCTCGGACGAGTACAAGAAGCTAGTCATTGACAGAATAGTGCCAATCAAGGAACAGGCCCTTTCTCTGTTGATCCCCAGACTTCACCGTGGCATCCAACACAAGAACATCAAGGTGCGCGTCTGGTTCGACCCGAAATACTCATACACTATCAACCACCGCTCTGTCAATCCTCCCCCATCACAGAAAGTTGCCACTTGGAATGTTAAGGACAGCGATCTTCGCGCAATTTTCCCTGAAGGCTTTGCAGGCCCCGTGATGCTTGAAGTCTTGTCCCTCGTTAACTCCGAATTTGTGGCCAAGACGATCTCTACGGGACCCATCAAGGGAATTGACAGCACAGACATGGTGACTTCGGTAGCCATTTGGCGATTCCTTCATTTGAGAGGCTATGCCGATGATAAGCACAAGCTGACAAGTTGGGGTAATGCATTGGCAACCACTCTCATTACCCTTCAAGACGTTGAGACAGCCAACCCTGAGGTGACTGGCCTGTCGGAAGCAGCCCTTCTTGCTTTTGAATTGATTCGAAGTGGCCTTTTGACAGGAAAGCATACTGAGGGCCAGGCTGGTCTGCCACGCAAGGGTTCCTATGAGGAGAAGGCATCCCTCGTGTTGATCAGCGAGTGTGCATCCTTGCTGAAGCTTCGGCATCAAGTATACGGCTACACTGGTCCTCTCAACAAGAACCTTTTGAGCTTCTGGTCCATGGCTTCAGCTGTTAGGGAAGCTGACCGTGACCTGGTTGAAGCTATTGTGGCGTCAATGTTCATGTACGGGCAGTCCAAGCGTGAGAGGGACGACCAACTGGACATCAGTCGACGGTAAGATTGCTATTTTGTTTCTCACGACATACCACTAACGTTATGATAGACTGCCTTTCCAGCAGGAACCCGACATCGGCCTCGGCATTGCTGTACGAACCTTCTTCGATGACGATGAAGCCAGTGAGGATAAGGAGGGTCGACTGCAGCGACTGGAGGAGTTCCCCAAGACGTTTGTGCCGTATGCTGAGTCTTTGACTGAAGACTTCCGAGTCGTGCGTGACTTCATCGACGCGCTGGCTAACGGCCTGCAACTACTGGGCACGAGCGAACTGCGAGGGGATGACAAGGACGCCTGGACAAAGGCGCAGGCGTACCTCGCGGCACGACCTTTCTAGGACACTACTTGAGCTTGAGGCAAATTTATGGCAAATGTTACATTATAGTCGTCTTTGAGCGTGGCCTCGTTTAGGCATACTCCGTCTTGCAGACTTAGCGGCGTTGGCGCGGGCGGCAAAAAAGGTCAGGGACATAAAAGTTATCGCATTAGCAGAGGTGTCAAAGGAGTTGCCAGTAGGACTTCTGGGGATGAATGGAAAGGACCTGGGGACGCTGGAGTGCTGTGCATGGCAACATGTTATATGCGAGACGGCTTCAAATGTCGTTGATGAAGCATACGATATATTCAAGCAGATATAGCCAGGCTGATAGTCAGCATGCGTACTATATCACAGATAGGAATATTGCGTGCATGACTCAAACTATATGAAGCTGCTTCAATGTGATATGAATATTGTCTCAAGGTTCAGTTGATGGCGTTTTGACGACTTGTCAATGACTAGCGATTATATTGACTCGAGCCATGTAGCTCCTCAGTCCAGATTTAAACTAATATTATTACAGCATCATAACCAACACATCCGACGATCCTCTTACGAAAGGGTCAGCACCATAGGCCCAGCGACAGTAATATCATCAGACAGAACGCCCTCGATAGGCCCAGCACTGGTCAGCGATACATAAACAATACCCGCAGCACCCTGAGGAACCTCACAACCGTCTGCCTCAGTAAACTTGGTGAATTTGGTACCTCCAGGGAGTAATCCACCGGCGGTAAAACCACAGTGTGTTGCTCCAGCCGCGGCTTCAGAAGCGAACTTCACTTTAGCTCCGATAGCAACGGCCTCGACTGCCTGGCCCTCTGCCATGGCCAGAGCGGGGAATGCCTCGATCTTGAGGTTAGAACCGTCAGGACAAGCCTTGATGAAGGGGGCGGCGAGTGAGAAGACGGCCTTGGGACCGAGAGGTGTGTCCAGGGGCTGGGGAACGGCCTTTGCCTGGGAAAACACTCGGATGGCGGTTTGATGGCGTGCCTCAACGGTGAGAATTGCTCCTGCGGTGCTGAGAATACCGGGATCAGAGAGCAGTGGTGCTGCGCCGAGGTAGGCCGATACACCCACGCTCTCGAGGATGGCAGCCGTGGCCACCATGGCAGCGGGGTCGGCGGTAGCTCCGCCAAAGTCATATGTGCACTCCTCGACAGGAGTGAAGCCAGCACCTGCGAGAGCGGATTGGAGAAGCACCACGTGAGAGGCCTCAGTCTGCCCGATGGCTTTGATATCGGCCAGGGTGCTATCGGAGAGACCTAGAGGAGCAAAGGCCTCATCTGATATGGTCTGGAAAGCCTGACGGTAAAATGTATCTTCGAGATGCTCCAAGGTCAATGCGCTGTGCGTGTTAGTGAGATATCACGAGATATCGGGTCGGAAGCACTCACAATTGGAGAATATCGACGTCGCTAAGACCGGCTGCGGCTGCAGCATCGTTTTGGCGCTTAGACATGTCGTGGTATTGAAGTTGTCGCTTGGTAAATCTAGGACCAGAAGGAATTGCCAATGCTGTGGTAGCAAAGAGGCCGAAGAGAACAGTCTTGATAGAAGCCATCGTGTATATGTTGGGAAAATAAGGGATAGTGTCGGACCAGCCAGCAAGGAGGGTAGAATAAGGAGGAGTATTAAATAGCGAGAATGTATAAGTCTCTGGTATAAGAATTGAAGAGTCGTTAAAAGGAACTATCAAAAGCAGGCCAGCGCTTATTGAACGAGTGAGTAGAAACGAAAGGACAAAACTGTCTGTTGATAGTGTAAGTCAAGTCGAGTCGAGTCAGACCCTAAAACTCGGAGGATGCACATGACCTTTATCTTGACAACGACACCGGGATAATCGTCCCAACTTCTGCCCAGCTCGAGCAGTCCAGCGGCACAAACAGCATCCGTCCAGCCTAGGGGCTTCAGGGCAAGTCTCGCCATTGGTGCCAAGACAAGTCGATATACAGGAAGACTAAATAGCCGTGTTTGAACATGATTCCCCTTCAAACGTTTCCGCATCCGCCGACTGCGCTTGCGATATCCGGGTTAATCAATCTGTAGATCTGAGACGTCAAACGGTCCAAGGGTGAAACTGTCCCGAGATAGTGGGCCTGCAGTATAACATATTTCTCGAATGCAACTCTGCAGCTAATAAGCAGGATGAAACGCTGCCCTGAAATCCCCTCGTTATTTGTTCCTTACAAGACCCTTTCGGCCCAGCCATTGCCCGAAACGCACATGACACATATCATTCAAACCCTGCAAATAAGGTTAATAGGTTAATAAGTAACTAGTCGAATATTGGTATTATACCATAAAAATATGTGCCATGTATCGTGCGTGGCTGTCCACTCAAAGAAAGACCGAAGCCGTCGGCTTCCGGCAATAGAAAGGGAATGGGTTGAGCTGTGAAACCATCGATAACCATAATAAACACTCAGACACCCCAAACACATGTAGGGCCCTTCAAGGATAATACAACATGAAGCACACAAGACGATCTATTGTATACGGCTTAGGCAAAGAGCAAAAGATGAAATTACCTCCACTATGTCTGTCCCAAACTACCACCTAAAAGTCCAACTCCTTCTGACAGTCTTCTCTTTTACTGACAACACTAATCATGCTATGGCAGATATCACTTCCTTCATCCTGGACTGGGCAGCCCAGGCTTCAAACTTCGCCTTACATTGTCACCATTACAATTGCCAGATAACTTTAATTTCTCGTTTTACAGAGCATAAGGATTCAAAGATCGGATCGTCAGGCAACTAGATTCTTGGTTAGTACATTATCGTATCTTGTCAAAAAGGGTAACTTACGGTGGGCTCTTGGTGAGATCAGTCTTCAGGATCACTGGCACCCTCGTCATCTCCGTCACATCCTGAATGTAATCACCACCCTCCTCGCGCAGCGAGAATAGGTTGAGGTACTTCTCCTTGTTGCTGAGACGAGTTTCGACGGACTCTGCCACGGGCACCTTGGAATCAGAGCGGGTACGGTGCAGTGCACCAGCATTGGATGATGATCGGGCTGGGGAACCGGGGACGCTCTGGGTAGGGCGCTCAGCCAGCGAAACTCCAGCCATGGCCTCAGTCACGTCTGAGTTGTTATCATCATCATCGTCAAACAGCGCATCGACATCATCAGTAGAGATAGTACCTGTGTCAGTTTGCTTGCGGGTGGCCTCTTCACGCTCCTTTCGGGCGCGTTCGGCCTCCTCAGCCTGGCGCTGAGCAGCTATGGCATTCGAGTGACGAATAGATGCAGCAGCCTTAGGTCGCTCGTCCTCAGGCACGAATGCTGAGCTAGGGACACCCTTCTCCCAGTAAAGCTCAAGAACACGCTTTTCCTTTCGGAACTCAGCCTTCTTCAAAGGAAGCTGATCGCAGTGGACTCGCTTCTCGAATCCCCATTCGGGAATAAGTACGTCAAACGCTGACTCGTACACACACAGGACGATACCCTCAGCAATGAGGTCGCCGTTGGCTTCCTGGCGCTTCTTGTCCATTGTTCGGCAAGACTCAATGTGAACGCTCTGCTCTTGAGCATTCTGGGCAGAATCCTTCTTGGTGTTGCAGGACTCAGCAGTCTTTACCAAGTTCTCCAGGTCATCAGTAAACTCAATCTTGCCCTCAGACAGGACAGCCTCCAATTGACGGTGGACAATGATATCGGCGTAACGTCGGGTAGGGTTGGTGAAGTGAGTATACAGAGGGAGGTTGAGAGCATAGTGAGGCCACAACTGGTTGGTAGTCTTTCCAGAGATGAAGTACTTGGCTCTCTGCATCGACTTGACGACAAGTGTCTCCATACCCTTTCGCAGATCGGGATCATCCACCTTGAAGAGACTGTTCTGGAGGGCACCGCTGCCAGAAGAGTCGATGTCGTAGCCCAAGGCAGTCATACGCTCAACAAAAGTCTGGAGTCGTCGGGGGTTAGGGGGTGACTGGCGTCGAAGGAAAGCCTTATCGGGAAGTCCTTCAACAAGACGTTGTGCCACATGAGCGTTAGCCTTGTGGATTAACTCCTCAACAAGCTCAAGAGCCTGAGTTGAGTCAAACAGGTTATCCTGAACAGGGTCGTTCTCGTCGTCGAGTTGCTGGAGAAGCCTGAGAGGAGCGATAGGCTCGCCGCCAGCCCCAAGACGGGTTTCTCGGAACTTCTGTGACACAGCGTTGAGAATCTGAATAGTGTTGACAGGAACGGCTGAGTTCTTGTACTCGGCGGGATTGGTGAGGGCATCGTCAATATCGTCAAGAGAAACCTTGCCAGCACTCTTGATGATCGAACGGCCAACCCAAGCGTCACCTTCTGCGACTGCTCCGGTGTGGGGGTTCACATTGAAAACAACCGACACAGTAAGGCGATCCTGATCAGGGGTCAAAGAGCAAACCTCAGTGGATAGTTTGGGAGGCAACAACGCGCAGAACCGGTTCTCGAGTTGAACTGAGGTACCTCGCTTCTTAGCCTCACGGTCGACGAGAGAGTTAGGCTTAACAAAGTGAGCAATGTCAGCAACATGGACACCGATCTCGATCTTGCCATCGGGGCGAGGTTTGACGTGAACGGCATTGCCAAGCTCAGCACCTCCATTATAGTCTATCGTGAAAGTGGTTTCCTCACGGTAGTCACGACGCTCGGCAATGGCAGCCTCATCCTCATTTTCGAGCGACCAGTCTTGAAGACCAACGCTACGGAGTACCGCGTCAGAAAACTCGTCCGAAGCAAAGTTGTTGTCGCGAAGGAGCGCATCAGTCTCAACCTTAAGATCACCCATACGTCCAAGCTGTTCAACAAGAGTTCCGAAGGGGTGAAGGGAGGTAATGGGCCAGCGCTTTATGCAGGCCACAAAAATCCTATCCGCATAGTCTTGGTGTTTCTCGACAAAGTCACGAGGTGCCTGCTCGGTGGGGATAGCGATAAGGGGTACGCGCTTGTCTGTAGGCTTGAACCAGACAATCTTGGGCTTCTCTTGTTGGCGAGGCTCGGGGTGGCGAGAGTTGTTGCCTTCCCGGGCGGCTCTCTCGGCCTCTTGCTTCTCCTTGGTAGCTTGACTACTGGGACGGAGCAGACCGAGAGTACCAGAGAACATTTGACCAGCAACACGTTCAACGACGGCAACAACATGGCCGGCGTATAGAGGCTTCTGCTCATCGTTGATCTCCTCCTCTTCAACGAGGAGTAGACTTTGACCCTCAACCTCAACATCGTCGTTCTTCTTTTGAGTGGGGCGCTGGCGCAAACTGCCACGACGGCGGATACCACCCTCAGGAGGGTTGTTATCGTTGTTGTTTCCAGAGCTCTGGTTGCCTTGGTTGGTGGAACCAGATCGGGTGTCAGTGATGTCCTTGCGCTTCTTCTTCTCTTCCTTCTCGCGCTTCTGACCCCAGACTTCGTCAACGTCGAGGAGCTCAATAGCGACAAGGTCACCCTCGAGTGCACGGTTTCGGTCTTTGCTGCCGCAAATAAAGATATCGGCATCAAGAAGGCCATCCTGTGTGGTGACATAAGCATCACTACGGTTCTTCTTGTTAACACGGAGGATGCCGGAGACGAGCTGGCCATCAGCCAGAAGAGCAGGGAGGGAGGCCTGAGGGAGATAAGGAGTGAAAAGGGTCTTGCGCTGCTGTTGCTGTTGCTGACCGCCCATTTGACCGGCATGCTGAGAGCCCTGGAGACCCATGAATTGCTGACCATTCAGCTGAGCAGCTTGCAAAGCCTGCAACTGGTTCAACTGCATGGGGTTAAGCTGCTGTCCATACATCTGGGGCATCATCATCTGGTTAGGCATCTGCATAACTTGAGGTTGGTTAGGGTTGTACTGGAAGCCTCCGATTCCAGAGACAGACTGGTTCATGGATCCGCGGGATCGGTGGCCAGGCTGGAAACCTTGAGCCTGTCCAGCGTTGCTAGGCTGATCCTGACCTTGGCCCTGAGTGCGCCAGTTGCCCTCAAAGTTGCGAGATCCGGTGCGAGCGTGGCCGCTTCCACGGCGCTGGAATTCATTGCTCTCGGCGTTCAAGCCACGGCCACCTCCTCGGCCGTTGACAGCCATGCTCTGGCTGCGACCATGACCACCGCGTCCACCACGAGTAGATCCTTGTGCAACAGGGACATCAAGACCACCTTGGGACGATGCCTTGTTCTCGTCGCCAGGGGCGGGAGAGGCAGGGAAAGAGAAATCGTTGGTCGTTCGCTTCTGTTGAGCAATCTCGGCGGCCTTCTTGGCATCGGCGAGTGCAAGAGAGTGTCTTCTCTGGTGACCTCCGCCGGCAGGAGCACCACGGCCGCCTCGGCCTCCGGTGTTCTCGCGCCCCTGAGCTTGGGGAGCTTCGAAATTTCCAAAGCCGGACCCAGCAGCACCAGAGGAAGGCGCAGGGGGAGGTCCCATACCCATGTTGGGGAGTGCCGACTGATTACGGCGATGTGAGAGTGGCTGGGTAGGGGCACCCAAGTTTTGCTGGGGCACTTGGTTGGGAAATTGGAAAGCAGCTTGCGACATATTGGGCATTGGCTGCAAAGGATTGAACGCACCACCAGGGCCGATAGGCTGTCCCGGAGGCACCATTCCCATGTTTACATATTGCTGATGCGTAGCTTGAATCTGCTGCTGCTGTTGCTGTAACAGTTCAATCTGCTGCTGAATGGCAAGCTGCTCCACTAGAGAATAGTAATGTTAGTATGTTGACAACGTAACGACTTAGTGGGGTTCTCGACAGGGGCATCGTATCTGTCAAGTTGGGAGGCGTAGAGCAATAACATGATAGCTGCAAATCAAAAGGAAACGAGGGTTTCGACGACGCCACAGTGCAATACACCAAGATAGAAATTGAAGCAGAATAATTTAAGGATCATGAACTTACTTCCAGGGTTAGCAAACATGCTCATGAGTGGCGTCAGCTCAGAAGGGCTTCGCCGATGGGCAATATGAAGTCTGCGCCCAGTAGGCCCAGGGACGCCGCCAACCTGGGGCTGCTGCTGAGGAGCTTGCTGTTGAGGTTGTTGCTGCTGCTGCTGCTGCTGCTGTTGCGGCTGCTGCGGGGGTTGGTGTTGCTGCTCCATGTTGGGCAGTTGGGAACGGTTGGAGTGTGAATATAGCACGTCGAAGTTCGGGGAGGAGATGAATCACGATACAGCTAGTTGGATCTGATATCGAGAAGCGAGGTGGGAGCCGAATATGGGCGACGAATTGAGGATAGTGTGAACCTGTTGGATAACGGGCAACGGATGAGGCGAATTGCGATGGCGAATGGCGATGGCACGGCGGGACAATGTTTGTCCAAAAGGAGGGTAGACGAACTTGCGCTGGGCCAAGGAGCGTGATTTAGAAAGGCGGCGATGAAGAGGCAGGTGGTGAGACGACTAGAAGTGAAAAAGCCTGGATGAATGGAACGAAATTCCAACTCCTAGCAAGAGGAAGAGAGACGAGGGTAAGTAATGGAGGAGAAGAAGAGGAGGGATGGACGAAGAGAGGATGGGTGGATAGATAGAGATAGTTTAGCTTCATCAGGTGGAGAGCGAGTGAGGTGGGATACCTCAGGTACGACTAGGTTTGTACCTTCTGGGCTAAATTTACTGTTCCTCAACATGGTAGGTAGGGTCGAGATGGACCTTCCCTGCAGCAAACGGGCAGCTACTGCTGTCTTTCTCGTGTCGCTGTGGCCAGACTTCTTTAGAACCTTTCCAAACCAGCCAACCTAACTCATGGGGGCAAAACACATGTATCTGGGTCCATCAACAGCTTAGATGCTTTGGCGTCCGGCCAGCTGGACCGGGGGATTGACCTTGAAGCCGCCTAAAGATGGGGTTGTCCGCTGGTCTAACATAGCTCCAGCAGCAACCCCCCCTCGAGAGCCCCTAGCACCTGAAGCTCGCACTGACGCCGGCTGACTCCGCTAATAGCGGGGATGCTATCTCCTAAGTGCCATGGATGGGTGTGGATGGCTGCAGACTGCAGACTGCTGGCACGGCTGAAACTGTCAACTCCTGTCAAGTTTTTGACCTTGATCATATATATTAAAACATATAGCTAACGACTCAATTCACAGAGATGTAAAGGATACGTAAGCATTAGAATCGGTCTGAGGTGTTTACCCCGAACAAAGCCAACTATTTTAGCTCAGAGGCAAGGGTGATGAGAGGTAGCACCACCCCCAGCTTAAGATTGGCCATGCTCCATGATTCAAGGAGACGATCTTTCTCGTTGTGGCGTCGAGGGATAAAGAAGGGCGTCATCAGGAGCAAAGAAAGTGAAACTTGATAAGCAGAAAGGGCCACTGTTCAAGCTCGCAATGAGACAGCATGCTCGTCGTGGAACATATCGAGATACTCCATTACTATCCGTACTCTTGGGTTATTCTGTCGTTAAAATATACTTACAACTGTGGCTGCACTATAACTCCCTGCAGAAGTTGCGACAATGTGGTAATCCGTGACATGGAGTCATGGTATTTATAGTTAGTATTTTTACATAAGCTTACTCTGCAGAATTACTCCATCTTGGGTAAAGCTGCTTTAGATTTATTATTATATGATCTCGGACTGAAAACATAATAGAAAGTACCAGTGCTTCTGCAAAGCCAACTGTTCATGGAAGCTACAGTAGTTGAGCTGTCCAAGCTGACGCCGTTTCCTCCACACCTAGACTACCCCTGGATGACCCAAGCTTCAACCTCCAAGACGAACTCATCCCATGCCATCCCAGCTCAGCCAGGCAAGTCTTTTCCAAGGTATGTTTTGATACCTCCGTTGTTCTCATATTGACTGTTATCATCAAACAATGTCGAAACTGGCTGCCTCCCTTGAACGAAAACCCTCGACCTCAGGCATTAATCTTCCCTTTCCTTCATTTACGTCTCCAGTGTCACACTTTCAAAAGCCCCCGGCCTCTTAAACGAAAGAGGCCCCTGTGATTGCTCCAAGTGGTGATGTTTAACCGTATCCGCCTACGCTAGGGGCGACGAGCCCCCTGCCTCACGCCATGGTATGGATACACAATCAAACCTCCCCAACGCTCCAGGTCTCCCTGCGGCTCGTGGACGAGCTTTGTACGCTTTGATAAAGCAAACATGGAAGAGAACCAGGGAATTCGTGGGCAAAACGTCATCGAGGGGCAGTTCATCATATCACTGACGCAAATATGGTGGGCGGCAGCTTGCCGAGTGATCTCATCAACATTCCATCATTTCTTTTCTTGGGCTTTATCATTAATCACATTGAGCACTTCGTATCAACATTTGGATAACTTCATGCAAACTAAACTATCTCAGAACGGCCAGCAAACCAATTAACTACATATTGGCCTTGGCCAGGTTTTGAGTAGGGGGGAATAATGTTTTATTCATCTGCGTCTAGAGATTAAACCCGCCAGTCCCGAGGTTGCCTCAGTCGACCGAATGTCGGGGTGGATTGACTGAGAAAATTGTTCTTTGATCGCGTCTCGTAAACGTAAACGCGTCTTCGCGTCTTGGGAACATTGTTCGTTTGACTTATAGTACCTACCTAGTTGGCAGGAACCCCATATACCGCTTCTGATCAAACACGGACTTGCTCTTACAGCGGGCGGGCTGAGGTTGGGATACTAAGCGCACTTTGCGTGTCGCATATTGAGTTTCAGAGTGTCTATCAACTTACATGCCCCGTCTATCCGTCTAATAAAGCTGTCAACCGAGTTGGACCTTCGACATCCAGCAACAACCCCAAAGCAGCTTCAGTGGCTTTGATTTAATTTCCGCGTACCCTCCAATAGAGCTTAATGGAGGCATCTTACACAAATAGCGAGCAACGGCCCGGCCCACGGCAGTGAATCACACCCATGAATGTTCTAGATTCGAACCACCAACAATGCAACCCTTCAGTCGGACTGCTCCATCGTGCCTCGTCATGTCTCAAAGCTTCAGGTCGACTGCTTCAGCATCTCTTGGCTAAACCAAGAACGACAAGCATCCCCAGATATTGATCATGCTGTCGGCCATTGGCACAGCAATTGTTGATGACTATTCCCAAAATCGATAGGAGACCGTGCAGTCGGTTATGTTGTGTTTCTTATTCCAAGACGAGTTTCTCCCATCTGTTTGTCTACTCACCTACGATTGACAATAGTTTAACACTATCGAAGCCATGTTTCACGACGCCATCTCGGGTTGTTCAACCCGACTATCGATACCTAACCCAAAATCCTCCCCAATGTTGTGGCGCAAGCTGTATGCCTGTGGCTGGTGTCGGGCCATCATTCTAGCGGACCGAGATCTGCCACCTTGCATTGGCCAACACAACCATGCCATATTTAGTTAGTTCTGTCACTGCTGCAATGCGTGCGTACCCACTTACAATGCTTTGACAGATTGACATCCAGCCTCTTGTAAAGAACTGCACTATCACAGTTCAAAAACATCATCTTAGGTCCTCTTGACGCGAGTCGAGGTATCTACTTTCTTCACGATTGACGCAAGAACAAGTTTTTTTTCGCGGTGCCTGACAAATTA
Organism: Fusarium graminum; assembly: GCA_013266165.1. Lineage (NCBI taxonomy): Eukaryota > Fungi > Ascomycota > Sordariomycetes > Hypocreales > Nectriaceae > Fusarium > Fusarium graminum. Next base: position 20,105 of record JAAGWP010000403.1, read on the forward strand.
CTCTCTCACCTTTCACAATTCCATAATCTCGAGTCCCGTTTCAGATGCTATCTCGATAGGTAGCAACCCGACAGATATCTGCTGCCTGCCATGACATTTTCCTCGCCCACGAGGCGGAGTCAGTTGCTCTCCAGCCCTGAACGAAACATTGCAGCGACCTTCCTTCTAGATACCCGAAATAATGAGCTGAGTCATCGAGATGCTCTGGCGGCAGCCCAATCCGAGCATGATCGCGTTCGTCAAGCAGCTATCCGAGTCTTCGAACTCCACGAGTTGAAAGAACAACACAAGCGCATCGTTGCCGAAGAGCGCAGGGAGGAAGAGAGGCTCAAGGCCGAAGCAGCATTAGTTGCGGAGGAAAAAAGACTGCGGGAACTCAGGGCGAAGACAGTCCCTCAATTACCTCCAGAGCCGGCACCGCAACCACAGCCAGCCAAACCAGAACCTGCAAAGACAAATGGAATAACCCCTGTCAAGGATTCAAAGCAACCTGAAGCATCCACGACTCCCACGACTGAGGCAAAGAAACCCGCTCCCGTGCCGGCATCGGCTCCTGCAAACCCTGGGCCTCTTTCTCAAACCAAACCGAGCAACCCATTTGGTACCACACCGCCATCCTCCCAGAATCCATTCCAGAAAGCAAATGGATCTACAACACAGCCTCCAGCTCCAGCTGCTACAGCCGCTCTTCAACCTGTAGTCAGGCCCACTGCGCCAGCTGTACAACCTGTACAATATGCAGTAACTCCTAGCGTCGATCGATATTCCCAGATCCATCAAGAGCTCAAGAAGCTACGCAAAGAATTGGCAGCGCAGTCCAAAATCGCCGGTTCACCTCTCAAGGGTAAACTAGGTGCTGCTCGACGAGAAATTCGTGTAGCTATTGGTCAATTGACAGGTGGAAAGGGAGCAAATGCTCAACCTGTAAGTTCGAAACCAATCTTCTTAGGAAATTTCTAATATCAATCAGATTAATAAAATCACTGCCGCGCTGAAAGAGGCTTTGGAAGGTCGGATCCCAAGTCCTCCAGTCGACGTTAGTCTCTTTGTGGTGGATAAACGAGATCCTGCGGAAGGTTCTCTGAACAACGACGCCACGCTGCCCTCGCTCTTTATCTACCTCATCAACATCTGCGCCAAGGGTATTGTGAATCAGTTCATTAATGAGGGTGGAGCAAACCCCAAAGCCGCAGACCCTGTTGGGGTTTTTGCCGCTCATATTTTCTCTACGAAGGAGTTTCAATGGCGAGGTCAATCTTTGGTCGACATCCTTATGGCCAAATACCGCATGGTGTGTCCTGTTTTATTTGGCCATAGGGGCAACGACCGAACAGAACGTGGTCGGATGGCCATCGGGTGGAAGAAGGACGGACCGTCATGGATCACCGAGCAAAGCCATAACGACAGGATGACTGGCTTGGGCGCCGGATATGCTTCTTTGTCTCTGAGAGACTTTAGCAAATCATCCAAGAAGAACCCATATCCGCCTACAAACTACTGGAAAGCGCTCGCCTACATCGTCAACTCACCACCTAATGAAACGTCAAACACGCAATATGTGGTGTTACGATCGATGATCCAGGGCCACGAGCAACGCTTCCTCAACTTTTATGGCAACGCAGCAATGGCTGCACTGCGACTAGCGCTCATTGAATTCCCAAAGAAGGCACCTCAGAATGCCACAGCTGCTGGCTCTCTGGCTGCTCTTGCGGATTTACTCAAGACTGAATCAGGGTTGGTCTTGGCTTAGGGGTTGAAGTTACCTTGTTATACGAAGAAATAAATACCAAGCCAGGCAGAGAATTTCCGGCCAGGACTTTAAAAGGCGTTTGTGGAATTGGGGATCGCTCTGTCATCGCAGGGTACATTATCATAAGACATGACGATCAGGTGATATGGCAGGTGTTTGACGAACTTCTTAGATTATAAGATTCTGTTGGAGTAGACAATAGCCGCTACTGCTCTCTATCTATGTTTCTAGTATACAGATTTAAACGGACAAAATAAAGAAAAATCCCGGTCGATGCGTGTAAGCGGTCGTGAAAGTGGTTTCCCAGCCCAAACTCCAATATTCCTGGTAAAGCAGTGTCGTAAACGCCCTGTGACGAAGAAGTTGCCCTGAACTCCATAAAACATATATCATATGATCAGGAGGAGGACCAGCAGTACAATAAGAACAAATATGAGAACCGCTATGCAGCAGCTGCTGTAGCGATCCTCGTTCTGTCGCATGACATGTTGCAGTTTTTGTACACCCGTCGCCAATCTTCCTTGGACGCGGTCAGCTACATTATCCACATCCTCCAGCATCTCGCGCTGCTCCTCGAGCTCCCTTCCCATATCATCCGCCTGCCGGCGCAAGTTACCCACTGTCTGAAACACGCCATCCAGATGTTGATCTTGCTCGTGCATCATCTCCATTTGCTGCTGCTGCTCAAACTCGGCGTAGTTATCCTCGCCGTCAATGGCAAACGCATTGGGGTCCGGCAGATCACCCGCGTCCACCTTCTTAGCAAGCTCATCGTGCATATCGTCGATCTCGCCGCCGACCTCTTGTACGAGGCGCTTTCTGCGCGTAACTTCATGTGCTGAGAGGCCGAATTGCGCGGGCTCGGATTCGACGGCTTGGACAGACGCGACCAGATCAGCTAGGTCGTCGGCAAGGGATGACAGGGCGGCTTCGAGCTCGGAGCGCGCCGAGGCGAGTTCGGGTGAGCTGGCATTTGTAGAGAGCGAACGGATTCGAAGGTATGAAGCGAATAGGGGCCTGGTAGTGGCCATTTGGTTGAGGACATCTCTACTTGGTGGTTAGTATCGATAGCCAGACGGTGATTGATATAAGGGTAAGGTCGTACTGTTGGACTTGGAGGAAGGGATCCTCATCATTGGTGGAGGACATCATCCTGAAAGTTCTGAAGGAACCATGCGTGTCAAATGCGATGCGCTACGGTTCTGTGTGACTTTGCTGTAGAGAAAAGAAGCCAGGTGTTTCAAAACAGATATCTCAAAAGGCTGCGACATTGAAGGTTCGAGGGGATGACGTTGCATGGACCCTGGAGGTGAGCTTACCCGGGAGTCGCGGTGAGAGCTCACTGGTACGTACCATTGTGGCTCACACCGAGGACTCACCTACAAATTCTATTCGCACACAAACCTAACAAATATACATATGGATGATAGCTTTGCAAAGATTGGTCCATATCTAAAACTTCCTGAGTGACCCCGGGGTCAAACTAAACTCACTCTTGCTATTATCTGAAACTTGTTAGTATCTTTTGGAAACTCTGCCAAATTCCTTAGCTTTGTTATTTGGCAAGTTATATCCAAACCCCTCCCAAAATTGTTAGCACCAAAATTTTACTACATCATTCGTCTGGTCAAGTCCTTTAACCAAGTACCTACCTATTTTTGTAATGACAACATCTTGACAGCAAAAGCCAAACGTGAACGTCAATTGCGGTACACATCGCGGACATCATAATTTGTAAGTATATAGAACAAAAACCCCCACCAGCTACTGTGACTAACAAAACTCCAGGGTAACCTCAAATACACTGCTTCAAGATGATACCTGAGAAACCATTGCCGTTTAATGGCGATTTCTCCTCGCCGGAAGAGTACATCAATGAGCTTCTGAAGTTTGTTCAAACGTCCGAGACCTTTCAGATTCTCTGCGGTGGTGTCCATATCCTTGACTTTTTCACCATCGAGCCTGGTCTGTTTCACTACGCCATACCCAAAGAATGGCACCCATTCATCCTCGGGTGTGGTCTCATGGAGTTCCTGGACCTGCTTATGCGTGACGACCTAGACAACCTGAAGTTTGAAGGGGAGCAACCACCAGAGAGCCTTGTCACTTACATTCGAACCGTCCGAAATCTTTCACTTGGCCGGTCATTCACTCCCGCTTCACAGAAGTTGCCCGTTCTGCCACGCTCAGTAGCGATAGGCATGAACGTCAAGAAGACTCACGAAGTCAGTAACTTCGCTGACTACCTTGCTCGACTTTCAGATGATATCAGTGAGCAATACGGAAACGAAATATCACACTACGTCGATTTTGGAAGTGGACAGAACTATCTGGGCCGAGCCATGGCAAGTGAGCCCTACAACCGGCATGTGGTAGCCGTCGAAGGACGAGAGAACAATGTTACAGCAGCGAAAGGGCTTGATATGTCTTCCGGCTTAGCTATCAAGCCAAAGGTCATGAGAAACAAAAAGCTATGGACAAAGATATTGGAAGCGCGAGGACCCGATGCGCAAGACGACCCAGAAGCATTAGCCAAGGCTGTTCGCGAGATGGCAGGAGATCAAGCGTTCGAGTTCAGGCCCGTCAAGGAACTCGAAGGAGAGTATACAGTGGAACAAGGCAAGGGGTCTGTCCAGTATATTTCAGGTCGACTCGACAGTGGTGATTTGGGAGATGTGATTGCCCAGATCAATCCCCGGGATGAGTCAGCGACTCAAAAGAAAGATCTGAGTTTGATGGCCATGTCAATTCACTCTTGCGGGAACTTGTCACACTTTGGAATCCGTTCTCTTGTTCTCAACCCAGACATTCGAGCAGTGGCTATCGTCGGATGCTGTTACAACTTGATGACGGAGAAACTTGGTCCACCAACCTACAAGCATGCTTTCTTAAGACCAACCCTTCAGGCTGTCAATGGTCGGCTCGTCCGCGAATCTGAAAAGCATGATCCACAAGGGTTTCCCATGAGCCAGAAATTTTCAACGTATCAGGGGGATGGCGTGCGAATGAATATCACGGCTCGTATGATGGCCTGCCAAGCGCCGCAAAACTGGACTGAGAAGGAGAGCGCAGGATTCTTCTCGCGGCACTTCTACAGGGCAGTCCTGCAGAAGATATTTCTTGATCGAGGTGTAGTAAAGAAAGTGCGACATGCGGACGATCAAGGACGACCCCAGGAATCCACTGCAGCTTCCAACCAGGATGACAGCGAAAGTCCCTTTGACATTAGTACCAATCCCGTCATTATTGGGTCACTTCGAAAGGCTTGCTATGGATCGTTCAGGTCGTATGTCCGCGGAGCTGTGGAGAAACTGACGACCAGTACCGAGTACAAGCAGTACGCTGAGGTGATGCAGGAGAAGATGGGTGGTATAACAGACGAAGAGATTGAGAGATACGAGGCTGAGTATCTGCCACGAAAGAAAGAGCTGTGCGCCATTTGGAGTCTCATGGCATTTAGCGCAATGGCAGTTGAATCGCTCATTGTATCGGACCGATGGACATTTCTCAAAGAACATGACGATCTTGTCCGTCATGCGTGGGTAGAAACGGTTTTTGACTATCAACAGAGTCCAAGAAACCTGGTTGTTGTAGGAATCAAGGCTTAAGCGAGAGTTAAACTTTAAGCTAGTTCATAAAAGGAGTGAATGGAGTTGTATATCAGTTACGAGATGCTGGAGAGCAGTGATCGACCTCTCCCACATTCTTGATTGAGGCCCAATGAAAGGACATGTCTAGTTTCGAAGTCGAATGCGTGTAAGAAAGTAACGAAAAGAACTCTCTTTGCTTTTGGCATCGGCAGAGCGGGAGAGCAACATTGATAACCGGGCGACCGAGGTGGTTATTGGGCGCAAGCTGGGCAAGATAATTAGGGCGTGGCTGGCCCCCAGACGAGCGATGTCATGCATGAACCCCTTCCACTCGACACTTCTTGTTGAAGTTGATGGCAGGACAGAGCGGCATATAACAGAACGACCGAGGCGATCAAATACAGGAAATATGTTATCCCGAGTAATAGCTCGATATGTGACCTTACCCAACCCACAGTGTTGTTTTTAACAGCCAGATCATAGTTTGCATTACAACATGGTGAGGTGTCACTTCTAGATCCCGGACCCTTTATCACAGCCCACTTCCTATGTAGCGTTTTGTCCCACAAGAAGCGGGACGAATGCCCCTCATTGCTGATAGGCATTAATATATGCGATTTTAAAGACGCCGACGATAACCAGCCGCGATACGTAACGTCTCCTTCGATAAGTAGTGACCGATCAGGCAAAGGGATCATAAGCTAATCCAGGAAGTTCAATATTGGGCAGTCTAATGTCGAAATCACCTGGTCGACTTCGTCATTGAACCCGCCTCGGTCAAAACTTGATAGCGTGACATAGACTGCGTCACTCGCCGTGCAGTCGGATAGACAGAGCTATGCAATGCAATGCGATGTCAACAGAAGGTCACGCTGTAAATCACAGGTTGATGGTGCCATACGAAAGCGATTGACAAGTGCAAGCACGACAAGGGGCGGGAATTAGATAATGCCAGGTTCAGGGCCTCTAAAACCTGGAGCGTGGTGCGTGCGCCCGCTGCAACGGTAACCGTCGTGGGGTAACTAAATTTACATCACCCGACCCCGACGTGCACGGCAGCTCGGTAACATGTTGATCAGGAAGTAAGATCTCAAGAAACTGTGGTGTCGTCGACATGCCGAGGTGAGATGGCTGAATAACAGCCCGATGCAGACGACTGCAGTGGGGAAGAGTCATGCAATGTGACGGCGACGGCACTGTTTCGAGGTATGATTGGCAACGATCCATTAATTGATCTATGTGTTGGGGTTGCGCAACATTGATTCGAGGCGTAATTAGTTGACAGCTTCAAGATCATATCACCTTCGTGTTGGTGGTGAAAGCAAGGTAGGTTGCGCAGGTTCAGGTCCAGGGGCAGCTGACATTAGGAAATTCAATTCGTGTGCTGTATCATAACGCAAACTTCAGTTTGTATGCGAGTCGGCGGCGAAGGCAGCCATGGAGACCATTCTCATTTCGTTTGCAATCTGCATTGATCTGAAGATGGATTATCATGATACACGAATGCTGGGGGTTTTGGGATATTCCCGAGAGTGGACAGCCGCAGAATCCTGCCACCAATGCAACTGGGGGCCGTTTGTCGTGTAGCGTAGGTGGTAGGCAGAGTGCTACGGACTTGACTTGAGCTAGGATTGCCAAAATGACGAGTCTAAAAATGTGACGTCTCCGAGGTGAACAAAAGGGAACATTCCAGGAAGATGGGCAGGTGATGAAGAAGACGAAGAAGGTCCAGGCAGGTAGGTGTTGTTGGCCTGTGACTTTCCTCGGGTGAGGTGATCTCAGACGTGTCTTGTTGTAGGAAGGTAGATACGGAGTAGTTGCTCACCCATAGGCAAGAGCGCCTGTTCTACTACGTAGTAAGCGAGAAACGTTGAAGTTCACCTCATTCAATGATTTACCTTTACCTCAACCGTCGTCTCATCACCCTAGCCTGATCAATAGACCCGGCCTCGTGGTTCATCAGCTTACTCAATGAAACCACACTGACAAAGAGTTGGCCTTATACTGAAGCCGCAGTAGCTGGGTACAGACTACGCCTCTTGAGCCAAGAAGGAGAATAACGTCCTCGTCCGTTGTCATCCATCAAGGAATGACAACAGAGAATACCACGATGCACCACAATCTACCTGCTGAATTTTGACGACTAGCCGCTATAAAGGTAGTCTAGGATGGAATTCAGCGGCTATCGCTATTGCTCTAAACCTGGCTCGGTCCAATGGCTCTGGCCACCTGTCTCACCTTGCACAGCGCCAGCTGCCAGGGTCCTCATCCTGTCCCGATCTCTCCAGCCTAGCCAGCTCAGTCAGAGATGGGCAGCATCTCACCTGTGCCCCCCCCACGCACCAACTTCACTTTAACAATGGCTCCTGCCCGAACCTATCAAGATGCCTACCTTGACTGTCAATTGCGCAGCCGAGGAGAAAATAGGCCCTTGATGGCAGTGTAGGCAGCGTAAGAGAGACCGCGGTCGTCATGGGGCGCCGCTACGATGTGTGTTCCCGGCCTCTCTGTTCACAAGAGACCACTACCCAAAGCGTCCTGACATGCAGCACAGCCAATTATTTCGTCCTACTTTCGCTATTCGTTTTTTGAAGACCACGTCGTGGAACTATCAGCAGCAATCACAAACGCCATCTGCACTTCGGGCTCTGCCGTACTTTTACAGAGCCATTGTATCGCTGCACGTCGGGTATTAGATGAGAATTTGCAAGCTACCAACCTCCCGAGCGGTTTCCTTGATGCGAGCCTGACTATCTCCCGTGGAGAACCGCCGATCGTTGTGTGTCAAAGCAGCACCCCGGAACAATCAATAAACATCGAAACATTTTACCTACTCAGACCGAGGCGAGCTAACAATCAGCTATCGACAGGGGTTCAAAAGCCAAGTCACTAGCACAGAGTCAAGAGTCAGTGTTCTCATAGTGCCAACAGTCGGAATACCCACCATCAACGTCGGTGCCGTCATAGCCTGACTCCGCCAGCTCAACTAGTTCCCAAATTGGCCATGGTACCGGACAAGGTCCTAAGTCTCTGAGACGGCAAAACCCTGCCTGCAGGGCTGGGCTCGATCGAGGGACGTGCCCTTCCCGTTCTGTTCTAAGATAGCGAGACTTATAGCGAAGTTACTCTGAGGTAAGATCAGGAAGAGAGTTAATAACGTGGGTTTACCCTTATCGTACCCTCCATTGTCTGGTCTGGACCTGCATCCAATTATTCTTCGATTTCATTGCATGCATGTTGCGTTGCGCAACCTTATAAAAACTCTTCACAGACCAAATCAGAGTTTACCAGAATTACGGACATTGGTCACCTCATTGTTTTCTGTTTCTCTTCCAACCTTAGCCCAAACCTTACAACAAACATTGAGACAGGAAGAGATCTTTATGAATAAGTCAGAAACCGAGTTTCTACATCGTGTCGACTCGCCGTCAGTCTCAACCAACTCAAAATTTTGGGAAAGACGCGATTGCGTTGTGTTCGGCGTATTCTCCGGCCAGGCACTGTAGTACAACGGCCCTGGGCCCTCCCAATGCTGACCGTTCATCATGAATGCGCAGGTATCCTTTCTTGTAAGTACTGCAATTTCAGACAAAAAGCTCCACACTGTGGTATTGAGAAATGATTCGACGCCATCAAGATGACGTTGCTAAGCTTAAGTGTATTGACTCTAACGTGTTTTCCAGGATGGCACCTACACGCTGATTCACATCCCTCTCAGCCTCTACTCGACCTTGCTCCAGCCTATCCTCAAAGTGCTTCTGCCACAGTCGCAGGGCGCTGGAGGCTTGCGCAATTCACCCGAGTATGAGTTACAGGGACTCACGTCCGATGGCCAGCATGGCTTTCTCAACATCAGCATTACACCCTTAGAGTGTTCAGTTGTATGTCACACCTCATGGGCTCATAATGTCTTTGAACCAGTCCTCAAGACCCTCTCGGGCGACATTGCAAAAACCGTCTCCGTTTCCAAAGAATCTTACATGGTACTTTCAGTTATCAGTGCTGGAATCGACGCAGGCGGCCGCGTGATGGAATTGACCTCCCCGCTGGCCCTCGCTGGTATTCCCATCTTCTTCATCACAACCTACTACTCCGACTTCATCCTAGTTCCGACCAAGGAACGAGAGAACGTGGTCAAGTCTCTCATAGCGAAGGGATTTGAGCTGTCCGATAACGAGTCCAACTTCACCACTTCCGCTGCCAACAGCCAAAAGCAAGGCATTGGCCTGGCCACATCCTCTCCACCACATGAAGGTCTTCCTCTCAATGTCGCTGAGCTGCAAACACGCATCTTTGGTACACTTAAGAAGAGACATGTGGCCCCTACCATCGAGAGCTCACTTGAGCTAGTACAATGCTCTGGTCGCGAAACCTCGCAGCTTGCAAACTTCACGCACCAACGACCTTCCATCAGCCGACATGCAACCGGAAATGGTCGTCGGCCAAGTTGGGCAGATAATGTGGACACGAAGTTATACACATGTATTATCTCAGCTCTTGTCTCGCAACCTCGATTCATGTCCGTTACACTGGCTCAAGACGACCCGCCATCTCTGCTGCTAGACAAAACTCTACTCGATATTTTTGGCGACTCGCTTGTTGGAGACACCGACGCTTGCCTGGTACCAATCTTCTTGGACCTCAAGACTCTTCCCCTGGAGGCCACGGGTATCGTATGTGGTGTTGCTGGTATACTCGTACAAGATTCGCAGATAGCGGCAAGCTCAGAATTGTCGTATCTCTCGACAGCACAGGCAGGTGCTGTGATCCTTTCCCAAGAACAAGCTGTTCGGGCGATGGGTATTTTGAAACCCTTGCTTAGTGAAGAGCCCTAGCCATGTGTGCTCGAGGCACATGTAAATAAGGACAAGGATGTCATATTGTTGTACGATAAAGGAAATAATCATAGCTTGAGAGCAGCTAATGAATGGCGTAACGGAGGCGGCGTTTGTTTGTGCTGAGAAGTTGAGTTCCATGTAGGGCCGATGTGTGGGAAAGTAAATGTTTTCTAGATATTCCAAGAATTGCAAGGAGAGACTGGAGGCTCGGATCGCTTGTCTGGCTGGCGTTCCCTGGGTATGCCCGTCTGACTTCCATATGATACCACAATAGTGTAACACTCGTTCGTTGATAATGTGTACGCTATGTTCGCATGTGAAGCCTTGTTTTTGTCCCATTTCTTATCAGACCGCTCACTTCCCCTTCTTCTTCTCTTGCTTCTCTTCTTTCACCAGGCCAGCCTTGACAAAACCATCTCTGGCCACGGCATTGATGAGCGCGAACCTTCTAGGTCCCAGCTGAACACCGCCGTACCATCTTGTCACCACGACCATGGCATCCCACACATCCATAACTTGCATAAGATGCAGCATCCTTCCCCCCGCGGCCGCCTCACCGTCATCGTCGCAGTCCTGGAAACTCGCGGCCCCTGGACCCCGGATTCGCCAGGCTGTCATGTTATGAGTGGCCCCACGGATGCGCTTATCTGATGCCAGGAGGAGCTGCACATAGTAACGGGCCTGCTCTGGCGATGTCACACGCGCAACATGTGCTAGGAACGTCGACTTTGACTCTGTGACTAGATCTGAGAGGATCCATTCTGGCGATGGAAAGTCCGGCTCTTCTTCGTATTCCTCCTCAGGCGAGGAAGCAGATTGGGGTTGAGTTTCTTCAGGCTCGGGCTTCTGCTCCTCGGCGCGACGAGTAAACTCCTCCACCGCATCGAACAAGCATACCAGACCCTCCTGAAAGGTCTCACTCAAGGCATCGCGGAAAATCGCCAGATCACGAGCGCCCGCACCTCTGACGCCGCCTGAGCTGTGGTGGGTGCCAAGGACAGTTGGAGGTTTAGAGGGGTAGCCCGAAGGGAATTTGAGACGGAGCGAGGAGGCGTCGCCAGGAAGATTGAGAACGTAGACGGAAGGGTCGTCCTCTGATGGAATGAGGCTGCCGTCGCCGTAAATAGAATTGATGGCTTCGACTTCGTCTTGCAGTTCTTCGGACATTGTTCGGTGATTGAGGGGTTGAGTATGAAAGGTAGAAATAGTGAGGAGCGACCAGTAATTGAGAAATCAAGTCTTGGCTGTATTCTTAACCAGCAACAATTTTGGTAAAGTCGTTAATATCGAAATGTTCAAACTTCTGGTTGTTAACATCAGAGTCTACTTGTCTCAAAGTTGACGTTGATAACTTGGAATGCCCCACATCAGTTCATCCTTTTGACCTCACTCATCTTGACCCACTCGAACATATTCGCGGTGTAAGCAGATCATACTCTTATATTTCGAACAAATTGATATTGAGTGAATACACTAGACTACGGGGAGACGCAAACAGTAATCGAATACCGGCCATCTTCTGGCCTATCCCCCATCATGACGACCATCTATAGCTTCAAGACAGAAATAACCAGCAATGCAACGTTGGTCATATCTTACTCGTCCATGACAGAAGCAAACTTGTCTGTCATCTTCTGCTGAATCTCCTCGTACTGTTAAAAATGTCAGCGTGCGTTTACTAGAGTTTATGGGCGAGTAACTTACTCTCTTGGAGATGGCCTCTTGTCCATCAGCGGGCACCTCGAACTTGAGTTGTCGCAGGTTGGTTTGTAGATCAGAAGTAGCCTCTCGCACCTTGGCCCAGCTCTGACCCTGAGCAATAACCTTCTGGGCTTCGTCGTGGAAACCAACCATAAGCTTCATCATCCATTCCGTCTTCCAGATGGGACAGAACTGGTCGTAGTCTGAGTAACCGTTCTGCTGCAGGAAATCCTCCTTGATCAAGCCAGCAATATCAAGTGTGATCTTGTCGGGGTCGGACAGAGCACTCTTTCCGACAAGCTGAACAACCTGGTCAAGCTCTTCAGAATCGGAGAGAAGCTGCTTGATACGGTCACGGAGTCGAGGGAAGTCGGGGAAGTTCTTCTCGTAGTACTTATCCAAAATGTTGTTGTACTTACTGTACGAGGCCGAGGTGTTGATGGAAGGGAAATGTTTTCGCTGCGCAAGCTTCTTGTCGAGACCCCAGAAGACCTGCACAATACCCAAAGTGGCTGTAGTGACAGGATCGGAGAAATCACCACCAGGGGGACTGACAGCACCGACAATACTGACACTACCCTCACGCTCAGGAGAACCAAGTGTCTGGACACGACCGGCACGCTCGTAGAACGAGGCAAGCTTGGCACCCAGGTAGGCGGGGAAACCCTGATCAGCAGGCATTTCTCCGAGACGACCTGAAAGTTCTCGAAGAGCCTCAGCCCATCGGGAAGAGGAATCAGCCATCATGGCAACATTCAGACCTTGGTCGCGAAAATACTCGGCAACGGTAATTCCAGTGTAAATGGAAGCCTCTCGGGCTGCGACGGGCATGTTGGAGGTGTTGGCAATAAGCGTGGTTCGCTTCATGATGGGCTCCTTACGGCCATCGACCTCGATGGTAAGCTCGGGGAAATCCTTCAGGACTTCAGCCATCTCATTACCTCGCTCACCACAACCGACGTAGACAATAACGTCACTGTTGGAGAACTTGGACACAGACTGACTGATGACAGTCTTTCCACAACCGAAAGCACCAGGAATGGCGACGGTACCACCCTGGACACTAGGGAAAAGGGCGTCAAGAACTCGCTGGCCGACAATAAAGGGCTGATCGGCGGACTTCTTGTCGTTGGAGGGACGGGGCACTCGGACAGGCCAGGACTGCATCATGGGGTACTCGGTCTTCTTGCCATCGAACTCGACCTCGAGAATGTTGTCGATAACGGTGTACTCGCCCTTGGAGGCGATCTTGGTGACGGTTCCTCGAGCGCGAGGAGGGAACAGGATCTTGTGATTAGGAAGGAAAGAATTCTCGAAGACGGAACCCCAGACATCACCACCTGAAAGGTGGTCGCCGACCTTGACGGAAGGTGTGAATTCCCACTTCTTCTCGCGGTCGAGGGCAGGGACGGCGATACCGCGGGGAATGTAGATGGACTCAGCCATCCTGGCAATGGCCTCGAGGGGACGCTGGATACCGTCGTAGATACCGTTGAGCAGACCGGGGCCGAGCTCGACGGACAAGGGCTTTCCGGTACGTGTAACGGGGTCACCGACCATGACACCGGCTGCAATGACGATTAGCTTGTTGTCCTGGGACGCTCATTATGGGTTATCGTACATGTCTCCTCGTAAACCTGAATAGAGGCTTGGTCGCCATTAATTCGAATAACCTCACCAACGAGGTTGTCGTGCCCTACTCTGACCTGCAGGAGTATTAGGTTAGATCGTCGTAGTCTGATGACGGTGGTAAATGGCAACTGACCAACTCGTACATGGCAACACCAATCATGTCCTCGGCGATAACGACAGGACTGTGGAAAGTCAGTACAACATGTTGGATACTGGCGATATAGTTTTGCAGAGTTTGCTTTGCGGCCGTGTATTGAGGGATTCGGTATGTACTGACCCGGAGATGGAGTAGATTTTACCTGCAGATAGTGTTAGCGACACCGCAAAGTATCTTGAAACATGGGATTTGTTAAAGCATACCAGGCGTGAACTCATTGTCGTCGTTGGTCTTGCTGCTGTTGTTTGCAGCCTTTGTTGTTTTCTGCAGAATCCGCTTGTCAGTCTCCAGCAGCATTGAACCTGACGTGCGCCGTGTCGTTGCCAACGAGGATGCAAGCTTGGGGGAGGTCGGGAATCAACGCACAGGAGCCATCTTGGGCGGCGAAACAGGCGCGTTATCTAGATGACGTCGAGATGAAGTAGAAGAAGTCGGCGACTGAGGCCGGATGGAAGGCGATGTCGAACCGGAGGAGGAGTGGGACGAAGGAGGCGGTCGAGATGGAGATTGAGGTGTTGATGAAGATGGAGGCGTAGACGGAGATGGTGGTGGAGAGTTTGGCAGAGGCACTTGACGAGCTACATCCACCAACGCTAAAGCAGCAGCAGCAGCAGCAGCAGCAGCACGAGCAGCTTTCCCAGCTCTAGAGTGGAGCCGGGATGATGACGATGCTTTGCGGGTGGGGTCTCGAGCAGCAAAGTTGATGTTAGTGGGCGGCGCAGGGGCTGTATCACTAAAGGTACCGCTGGAACGGGGACTTGCGCCCCTGGAGCTGCTGGAGCTGGCTGGAGAGCTTACCCCAGGGCTGGTAGTCCCTATATCGTGATCACTGTCGCTCCCTTGATCTGGATGGCTGCTGTTATTGTCGTCGTCTTCGCCTCTGGTGCGGATCAGATCCAGCAGAGAAGGCCTCGCTTTAAGAGTAGGACGGATGCCGAGCATCAGCTACAGTGGAAGCCTTGTTCGCTAGCAGAGCTGTTGGAATTGAGCTGTGCAGTGCGAAAGTGTGATGCTGGCTGTCGTTGCTGATCAATGTATTGTATGGATGTATGTAGATGGGGAATCCATCCCTAACAGGGCATGCAGCTGAGATCTCACGTTAGGTACGGTAGATTGCGCTTGGACTGGAGGGAGGCTGTAGGTAAAACATAATCTCATCAGCACAGAGTACTACGTACAGGGCAGTGCATAAGGTACTAAGGTAGTAAGGGAGCGTTGCCTCACCACCTCAGGCCACCTCTCTTGTTCAACTATACGATAGGTACTCTAGACTGATATGTTATAACTGCAAGTTCAAATTGTCACTATCTGCCCTCAATCATTCTTCTTGTTCTTGTTCTCCTTCTTCCACTTCTCCCCCAGCATCTCCACCTCCTTGTTTGTCGTCTCAATCTGCTGTCTCGCACCATCCCACGGCTTACGACCTTGACCTGTATCGAACAATCTATAAACCGCAGGCACATCAACTCCATCCATCAAAAGGTTGTAAAACTTTCGGTCGCTCCACCAAAGCTTCCAAGCATCCCAAGTGAAGCAGCCCAAACGGTCTGTAACTCCAGTACCTGCTGCTTGGTTCAGGAACTCATAAGTAGTCTTTCCGTTGACCCGCATTCCAATATGAGCAACAGGTCCTCTTTCAAGCGTGTCGACTATGCGCTCATAGTGGGCGTTGATATCCTCGCGCATCTCTTTCTCGGAGGGCATAGGGTAACTGCCAGACCAGAGACTTGCCAAGGACATGGTAACAAGATCATTTAGCACAAACGGAGGCTTCAATATGAGCATGTAGCCAAGGAATGCCAACGAGTCTGGGAATTGCTCTGAAATGAACCCCCGATAAAGACGCGCAAATTTGTTATCATCGTCATAATACTTGGTCGCCTGGATCTTCTTGTAATGGTCTGGCGCAAGGGCTGCATCAGTTGGGTCGCCAGGACCCTTGATGGCGGAAAAGTCATAATCATAGCCCGAGCAAAAGACGATGGCATCAATATCTTCCAGCACTGTACCATCCGTGAGGGCGAGAGTCTTGGGCCCGGTCACCTCCTTGATACCAAAGACGGTCTTAACACTGCCGCTCTTGATATTGTCTGCCAAGTCATCTGAGAATGCTGGTATTCTATGAGGGAAGCCATCGACAGGTCGAGCCTTGAGGAGCTCTTTCATGTGTGGCCACTCTTTGTCTCGAGTGCTTGTCAACATCTTGGTCATGATAGTCGAAAAGACGTTGGGCATGAGATTAGCCAATACTCTCAGACACGTGCCGACACGACGACTCATATCGTGGTCCAAGGCCTTGCCCTTTATCAGTCTAGGGAGCTGGAGCTGGTCAGTATTCGAAACTCTGATATCGCCTGTGAGTTGATGTTCTTACAACAAAAATGGTTCCTCGATGGCTGGCGAAGACCTTGTTTGCTCCAGCCCTTACCAGGAAAGACGTCGTATCAACACCAGTTGCACCGACACCGACAACAACCACGTTCTTCCCCTTGTACTTAGAGGCGTCTTTGAACTCCCGCGAGTGTATGGCATCTCCAGTACACTTGTCAAGGCCCTTGACTCTTGGAAGATGCTTGGTGTTGAGGATGCCTGTGGCAACAACCACGCGGCTGAAGGTCCTAACCTCCTCAACCCCCGTCTTGGTATCCTTGGTAGTGACTTTCCACTTTTGGCGTTGTTCGTCACGCTCTATCTGATCTACCGAAGTAGAGAGCTCAATGTGCGGGAATAGACCGAAGTGCTGGGCATACGACTCGAAGTATCGCTCCATATCCTTTTGGGGAGGGTGCATAGGGTATTCTAACATCACTATAAGTCTTTGCTGCGGCTGCGTGGGCAGATATATCCAACTTACCGTCGGGAAATGGAAAGTCAGTAATGGCACACTACAGGCTATTAGTAACGTGGAACACGACCTCAAGCTCAAGTTATAACGTACGCATTGCTTTGCGGTGTTGAGCTTCGTTTGTGGCAAGGCAGTCGTCTGCTCAGGGTTCTGCGACGCATGCCATGTCCCGCCAATGAATTCCTGCCTTTCAAAAGCTGTAGCATCAAGACCCTGCTCTCGGAGATTCTTGAGTGCTAGGAGACCAAGTGGCCCTGTTCCTACAACACACACATCGGAGCCGAGTTGTTGATTCTGGAAGGAAGCCATGGTTCAAGATACATTCACCATCATACTCTCTTCAGAAGCTCTTCAGACGAATTCGAGTAAAGCCTACGTGTGCGTGGACATGGCTTTTAATAAAATGCTTCTCAACCCTTGCCAAGAACTGAGAGACCTACAACCGTCCGCAGAAGTTGATAGCACTTAATGCTGACGGTTTCTGTCAGCTTTTAGATCTTTGCCAAGGGTCGCAGCCATGTAATCCTCCAGCCAGACTATCATGAATAGTAGCCACTGAGAATCAAAAGAGTCCCGGCATAGGGACCAGGGCTGCTCACCGAATATGTCCGAAACCCACATCTACGGACACATAAGATATAAGACAACCCCAGTTAAGTGTCCGATTCAAGTCAACCACAGCGATTCCCCCCTCGCCTCTCGCCCACAATTTCACATAACCACTATTCTCTTTCAAGATCAAGAACGACATAAGATGAAAAGTAGTCGTGCTAAAGTTCCGATTTAGCCGTTCAAGAAGGATTCTGGGGAGTCTATTGGCCACCACTATGATTACAGAGGTAAGCAGGAGATATTCTACTGTTCTTATGTCTATGAAGTCGGTGATGACAATATTACCCTTTCGGGTAAAGAGGTATCTGTGTGGAATCATATTATGGCCGTCCAAGTTGATCTCAAGCCACATGACCCAGTTACAAAACGCCTTATAATATGTGATCGCTCAGGTTCGTTATCCAGTCTCATTCTCCGCTCAACCATGCAACTGCAAGTTCAGACTGGCCAACATCTCGCGAAAAATCTCCAGAACCCCCTTTTTGGCCACCAAGGCCGAGAAAGTCGCTTGGAGAACAGAGATACCACACTCATCCCTCTCTGCACGATTGTCCATTCTTGCGTGATACGAATGACCCAGAGTCGGCACATCACAGCCATCCTGACTCCGCGCCGCCCGTAACATACAGATCTGTGACGTTCGACACTCGTCAGTGCACTCTGGCTGAACCCAGCCCCTGCTGAGACGTAGCATATAGCTATCAAAGACTGTTTGGTTCTTCTCAAAGACTTCGGTGATGTTGTGCCAAAATGCCGCGCTGAGTTCGGCTTTGAGATCTGTCACAGGAGGGTTTGTGAGCGGACCGTATGTCTCCTTGGCAGAGTAGTACTTCTTCCACTGGGGACCTTGAGTTTGGTATGTAGGAGATGACATGTCGGCGCTGTAAGTTGTTACATCGAGGACTGCGAACGTCACAGGATCGACGTCATACACACGGAACGAGGGCATGCCTGACGTTGGCGTGAGTGAAGGGCCGATGTATGATGTGAGGAGGGCGTTTTCAAAGGTGTTGTTTGGAGCTTCGCTGTAAGTAATCTGGAAATGGTCTCTGTGAGTGTGCCCAAAGAACATGGCCGCGATGGTTGCAGAATATCGGTTGACTATCTGGTTCAAGTAATTCGACTGGTCATGGAACGCATTTCGATCTCCAAGCGGCATATGGCCGATGATGTAGACGCGCTCTCCAGTTTTCTCGGCATTATGAAGCTCCTCGACAAGCCAGTCAAGTTGACCACTAGGATCACGGAGCATTGTCCTCTGGAAGAGCCAGAAGTTTCCACGGTAGTACAAGTTTGTGTTGAGAGAGATGACACGCAGGTTGCCGTGGGGATACTTGGTTGAGTAGGCGCCTATTTGTGATGCCTTCGAAGCTGCCTCGCGTCCGATCCAGCGACTCCATGTCCCAGCCAGGAGGTCGTAGATCCACGAGGACGAGTCGCCGAGGGAACTGGGCTGATAGGCGTTGGTGGGATGAGCCTCGTGATTTCCAGCTGTGCCGTAAACTATACTCATATGCCTGTCCATGTGTTCGTACGACGTGATGACTTGGTAAAGTCAGTTTAGAAGCAGAAGGGGAGATATTGTTCCAGGGAGGCTTACTTTGGTGCTCGTTGTAGTCCCATGTGGTGTTCCAGATTGAATGATCAACGATATCTCCTGTGAAAATGGTGAAAGCGGCATCAGGAACCAGCTCCTTGATTGCTTCATACATGCTCTGCTCGAGGGAAGCGGGAGAATCACACGTATGTTCACCAAATGGACCAGCTGGAGAATCAGTTCTTCCAGGCTCATCAGCTTCAGAGAATGGCCTAGTCAGGTCAGCAACCATGATATAATCAAACGTCGTCCCGACGTACCTGCAGCATATGGGCTTGTTGCAATCTGCGCTCGATCCCTCAGTGTAAAGTTGGTCAACATGGATATCAGAATAATGAACGACCTTGATAGGGTCTCGTCCACTTGGGATTGGGCGTTTCCGTTGGGCGCGATCAGGCGGCATGGGAACATCCCATTCTTCTACTGATGGATAGTTGCAAAGACCTAGGAAAGTGACGCAGAAGTGCTGTGCAGTCTTTGAACCGATGGCGACGTTTCTCAGTGCCTCCGCCACAATTGGCCCTTGAAGCTCGATGGTCCCATCGCACACGTCGGCGTCCTCGACCTGAGATAGTTTACTTAGAGACAGTTCTGTAAAGGCTTGAAATGAGAATACCTTTGATTTCTTGCACACGTTCTGAAGCGTGTTGATAAATGTCCTATCGCCAAGGTTCGCGAGACTCTTGAAGGTCAACAACAGACCCTGTGACATAGTTTTAGCTAAGTGACCCTAGTTGACGTAGACCGCTATTACCTGACATCCTGAGCAAGACGACACGCCCTGTACTTGCTTCCATATGCGATCTGCCCAATCATTGGTGTGAAGCGTCTTTTGATTCTCGTTGATATCTTGAAGGATAATGGCGGGTCCGTCAGTTCCGAGAACGCCTGCTATGACGCTCAAGTAGGACCACAGAGTTATTGACAAGCGCATATTTTCTTTGCTGACACAAACCAAGATCACTCCTTCAAGTGAGGGTTTGCAGTATAATTAAGGAATAGAAATGAATGAGAACAAGCTATTTAATTGTTTCATCACCAGACTCGCTCCTCAAGTGACTATCCCAGGGAATCAACAGATCGTTGCCCGTCTTAGACCGTCTCTCCCCTAGATTGGCCTAGAGGCGCCACTACAGCGGCCACATGACCCAATAAGAGTCAACGTCCATATTTAGGCATGTTTTGAGGATAACGTCACCATTGACAAGATAGAAATGGCTGCTTTAGACTAAGATGATAGATATATCTAGACAATTTTAGCATCAAATTTGGTATTTCTTTTTTTAATATTTATATATATATATATATTTTAAATCTATTCCCAGTTTATTCCTCAGTCTACCCACACCAGACATCGGAACTTGGCAGTGTTTACTTTAAATGTTGAAAGATTTAACTTTTGTATTGGACATCTATTCATACCCCTTTTCATGGCTCTTTCGTTACACCATCGTAATATACAAGAGAATATCCGCGTTATTGAAATAGTTCTCGCACTCGCGCCGCTGACTATAGTACACGGGGGTCGTCGCCCCACTGGACATGCTGTTCAAAGTTCACAACATGCAAAACTTGGGAGTCTTACTCCTACTTCTCAGATGAGTCCTGTTTCTCAGACGAGTCTTGCTTTTCAGATGAGTCCTGCTCCTCAGATGAGTTCTTACTCTCCAGGACATTCTTCTTCTTCAAATCGTTTCTCTTCTTCAGATCGTTTTTCCTCTTCGACTCCTTCTTTTTCCTTTCGACGCGCTTTTTTGCCGGGTCCTTTGAATCATCCTTCTTTTTCGAGGAAACCTTATCATGCAATAGATGTTTTCGCCAGGCAGTCCGCAGACCCGATTTTGTCTCCTTCTCTACAATGTTCTGCCTGTGTTTTTTTCCAGCCTTAACACGTATGGGCAGACTTCCTCCCCACAAGCCGTACCAATTCTTTGAACGAATTTTGGGATCCACCGCCAATGTTTTCCTTCTGCGCCCCTTCAGCTGTTGCAAAATCTTGTGTGCCTTGGTGGATTCGAGTTCTGTAATCGTATACTCCACCTCCCAGTTGATCTCCTCTCCTCGGTTGAAATTGACAACACGATCCACCACCTTGCCGTCGACCTTGTTGAGGACTGTAACGTAAACACCGAATATTTCTTTTTCAGGTTCAGTGGAGTTTTCCTCGGGAGTGTCAAATGTCTCGGTTGACGACGCCCTCTCTGACTCGGACTCGGGGGTCTCGCCCTCGTTGACCTCACTACTCGAAAGCTTCTGGTTTTGCACCAACTCCGACAAGACTTGTTCAAAGGTTCCCAAGTTCTTCATTTTGTCGTCGATACCTTGGGCAACCTTAAGAATGAGATCCTTGAGAGAGGCATCTGTATAACTGTCACCATCCGATGGTGCGGTGGTTTCACCCACATTATCACCAAGTATGGTGACAGGCGTCTCATCTCCCTTAGCGCCACCCTCCGCCACAGTCTCGTTGGTTTCAGCAGCTGTAGATTCGAGGCCTGACTCGGCTCCCATGTCATCGGACTCATTGACACCTTCTTTGTCATCCTTTAACTCTGCCGCCAAGGCCTCGACGAGTGCGTTGAGATATGTGTTTCTCTCCTCTTCGGACTTCCCAACAAGCAGCCCACTCTGTTCAAGGGCCTGCTCGATAGCCTCTCTTACGCTCTCTAGGCCAGCAGCATCGTTCTCAACGGTCTGGTCAACCTTGGCCATCATCTCGTCCCAGGATCTCTGTCTCTGGGTGTCATCAATTTGTGCTGATTCTAGAGATTCTCCTCCATCAACCTGCTCAAGTTCAGATTGCGTCGTGATGTCATCTGTCGATTCAAGTTCTCCAGTCTTGCTTTCATCGCGTGAGATACCCAGAATTTCTCTTTCAAGCTTCTCAACGGCATCCTTGCCCTTTTCCTGTGTCCGAGTCATTTCCTCATCACTGACTGGCTCAGCGAAGAAGTAAGTAAGAGGAGGATTCGTTGGCCTGGTTTCGATATGCAACCGAAGCGACTGCTCGGGGAATCGTTCCGAAGCTTTGTTGAGGAGCTCATTCAGAAGTTTGACACTGGCCCTAAACTCATCATCACCGACCTTGAGGTTCACTGTCCCGTGCAGAGCGGTATCCATCTCCTCAAGACTGATATACTGAAAGCCAAAGATCCGTTCCGTGTTGTGATAGGCGACAAATATACCATCCATTCGTCCCATGCGCACTTGCAAAGAGTACTTCAGAAACGCTGCTCGGATCATGTCGTAGTACTCGCGCTCAAATGACTCCCAATTGCCGAGACGATTGCGAATCTCATAACCAACACCCTTTTCGTAGTCGCCTACATCCATTCGAATGGAAACAACTGCACGAGTTTTCAAGTCAAACATTCCAGACCCAGGAAGTCGTGGATCATGAGCATCGAGCTGTGACCGCATCATGAAGTCACCCATGGTAGTATAATGGAATGCTTCGTCGGCGTTCTTCTCTTCGTCAGACAACTCATGCGAACGGGTTTTCCTGTACTTTTCAAACTCGGGTTTTGGTAGGGTGAGAAGTTTCTCCATTGATTTTCCAAGCATGCTCAAGACACTAGCGGAATCAAACTCCTTGTCAGCATCGATGGCATACACTCCATCTTTATAGCGAGCGAATGCGGCGGCAGGCCCTCGGGTCAATTGAGTAAATGATTCCCACTCGACTTTGAAAGAGCGAGACAAGTGGTTGAAATTAGGAGGTCTCCAGTTTGATAGAAGAAAGTGAAAGTGGGCAAGCATAGCCGTCATGCTTGAAGTTGAACCGCAATACTTCTTTTTGTACTTGGCAGTGAGATCTGTCAGTCGGGTATCTTTGGAAGATGTTACGTAGTCCTTCAGAGCACTAAAATCAAATTCCTTC
The DNA here is from genome assembly GCA_013266165.1 of Fusarium graminum. Lineage (NCBI taxonomy): Eukaryota > Fungi > Ascomycota > Sordariomycetes > Hypocreales > Nectriaceae > Fusarium > Fusarium graminum. The sequence goes on from JAAGWP010000403.1 coordinate 42,707, forward strand.
ACGGGCATGATTGAACTAAGGTATGGGTCAAAGTTGTAGGTCCGCGTACGCTGATCTTGAAGCTGGTAAGGCCCGCTGTTGAAGAGAACTTTGTCCAGGTTATAAGCAAGTGCGGGAACTGACCCTTTCGCAAGCCTTTCAACTGCCTTCAGTTTTAGATCTTTGGGAATGATGGTATGTACCTGGGTCGCAGACCTCTCCTCACTGGCATTTATGATGGCCTCAGTGAAGGTTTCGGCGGCAAGACTTGATTCAGATCCATGCCCATTCAATAGGTGTTGATTCTCCTCGGTTGTGCTTGGGTCCCCTCCGGACGTGTTTGAAGTATTTAAGGGATCTGTAGCCACACCTTGTTGCAGCTTTTCTCGAAGTGTCGTCCAAACACCAGCCAACTGGCCAGTTTCTTGTGAGGTTTTCTCGGCTTCGTTATCTGCTTTGATCGCTTCTTGCGCTACATTTAAGGCTTGAGCTTTCGAATCGGTTGTCTTTGAATTGTTGGGTTTGGATTTGGATCCCTTCGTCTTTGTTCTCTTGTTCTTAGCCTTTTCGACACCGTAGACCCTCCGAACTACATCCAATGCTTCATTGAAATTGGGATCATCAGACTTCGGTGTACCCGTAGCTTTCTTAGACGTTTTCGCTTTTGCTACTGCACCACTCTTCTCCTTCGTTTTTCCTTTTGTCTCGATGTTCTTTCCTTGCTTCTCAATTTTTTTAATCCGAGACTGGAGCCTCGCCGAAGAAGCTTGAAGTCGGCTCCGAACCTTGTCGATGTCAGCTTTGGGAGTTGCGGAGGTTTTCGAGGTTTCGTCCGGATTGGTCTCAGTTGCAAACGATCGTGGGATTATACACTGTCGCGGGCATCCTATGTAAGGCCGACATAGATGCGTGAAATTGACCGGACGGCCAATCCCACGACGGACGCGAAGCATTTAGGCGTCTTTGACAGATTTGGTCAACACTAAAGAAGTTGATCAAAGCCCGTATAAAATCTACCGTGCCAAAGGCTTGATAAAAAAAGTAGAAGCATCAATGACTTCGGTAATATCTCGGGTATGGTGTCTCAAATAGACACGTGATTGGTTGGCCTTGCTCCCGGTGGCAAGCCTCCGTTAGCTCAGGTAGGAGGTACCTTACATCATTCGTCATTTTGGAGCCCTCCCAAGCCAAAGAGGACACCACAAAGCAACACCCTCCTGAAGCGCAATCTTCCTCTCTACCGATTCTCATGCGATAGCCATGGGCGCGAGTGACTCAAAGCTCGTTTTCAAACGGGGCATCTTTCGTTTATCAGAAGAAAGACATATTTCAGCCGATGATGCTTACTGGACCTCTGTTCGTGACTTACTCCACCTTTGACTATCTCGAATGCATGGTTCGTGTGCTAACAATGATACTGCTTAGTTCTGGGAGCTTCCTGAGTCTTCTGAAGATGTCTTCAGCCTATTCACAGCGGCTGATATTCGAAGAACTCGCGATCGCGCACTCGAGAACCTAGAAACACTCATCCTCGCCGTCACCTCTCGCCTATTCATACTACGTCATCATCCATCTTTCCCTGATCCTGAACTCGCTCCAGAGCGCGAGGCATTGAATTGCGTCCGTGTACTCACACGGATCTTACCTTATTTGTACGAGAAAGACTCCCTTACCGACTGGGAGCAGCAGTTCTTCTGGGCACAGCGAAGGAAGCGGACCCGGCAGGCTGCTATTGCAAATGAAATCCTGTTTGACGAGGCTCAAGAAGCTGAACGCAAGGCCGATAACACACAGTTCGAGGAAGTCAAGCCACTTGCCGAAGAATTGGTAGACACCTTGGTGGATCTGCTGTTCTTCTCCGACCTGACATTGCCTCGTCAACAGAATGGACGACCTAAGGTCAGCTATGCGATATGGCAGAGTGGTGTCGGCTGCAACACAGCCGTCGCAACAACAAAAGAATATGAGAGCAATCGCTCAGAGATACTACGGCTGCTCATGACTCTTGCTGGTCAGAGTATGTATATGTCGGCTGGCGTGCTTCCACAGAACGGCGTGCGAACGTTGACTCATCTGTGCGCATGCCCAGACAAGCAAGTCGTGCTCTCAGTGCTTTGCTCTCTGCTTAACACGGTTCGTTGCTGCAAGCTCTTTCGTTACTGAGATGTACTAACTTTGGCCTTCTTAGACATTAAAGTACAATCCTGCAACCTGGCGCGTGCCATATAACACCCTTGTGTTCAAGGACAGTAAACAGACACTCGTGACGTACTCTCTGCACTTCCTCTTGGTGCTCTTATTGTACCCGATTCCTGAAAGCCCATCCAACCCATCACCGAAGAACTCTTATCGCCATTTCTTGGGTCGGCTACATCGAGCTCAAGACTTTCAATTCATCGTCGACGGGATGACACGGATACTAAACCAGCCTCTTCAGGAGAAGTCATCATATCTTCCCGGTTCCCAAGCTGCGGGCCACTTTGCGCCTGAGATATTAATGCTGTTCTGGGAAGTTCTTCAATGTAATAAAAGATTCCGGTCCTTTATAGTTGACACCGAACGAGCCCATGATTTCGTCGTCCTTGCTCTATTTTACGCTCTGGAGTACAAGAACGACGCTACGAAGCAGGGAGTCGTGCGCATGTGTGCCTTCTTACTCCAAACCCTGAGCGTGGAAACCAACTTCGGTATCAATCTGAACAAGTACTTCGAGGGGCAAGAAACCCTGCCACCATCCATCCGTGTACCAAACTTCAGAGGAACCTATGCCGATTTTCTCGTCCATTCCATCTATAACCTCATAACAACAAGTCAAGGGAAGTTGTCGGCGATATACCCGGCTCTGTTGGCGGTGATCAATAATATCGCACCTTATTTGGAAGGCCTAAGTAGCACAAGCAGCTCGAAGTTGATGCAATTGTTATCCTCCATGTCATCGCCTTCGTTTCTGCTTGCGAATGAGACTAATCACGCTCTTCTTCATTCATTGCTGGAATCTATTAGCTCGATTCTCGAGAACAAATATCGCAAGAACCCCGATTTTGTATTTGCTATCCTAAAAAACAAGAAAAGAGTTGAAGCGTTGCGCTCATTCACCTTGGAAAGTGGCCAGGAAGAAATTGAGAGGAGGAACAGGAGAAGAAAGGATTCTGGGCAATATGCCGACCCTCTCGAGTCTACATCCGTCCGCAGCTCAGTTGACAGCTTAAGAAGCCCAAGCAGCGCTCACCCACGACACTCGTCCCTAGAAGAGGTCCCGGAAGACGGCGCCTTCGCGATTGGAGATGATGATGATGAGGATGATGATGACAGCGAGGACGACGATGATAGTGACGATGAGGAACACCAAGCAACTCCTGCGCGATCAACATCAAGTGAGGCTCCATCTCGAAGATCATCGACCCCCAACGTCGAGGATGCTGTCCCAACGCAACTACGAGGGATGTCTGAAAAGGCCCGTGGTAAAATGCCAGCGGGTGTCCCGAGTTTCTCACGACAAAACAGCACGACGAGTTTGGGCGGAAACTCAATAGCAGGGCAATCACAGGCCGGCGCATTTGAACCGACGGCTCACTGGATTGACAGCTGGCTACATGAATTACCGCTACATACAATTCTAGCTGTCATTCAACAGGTTTCAGCCCTCTTACCACGTCAAGAATTGACAGCCGATATGCCAGCACCAGAAACACTTCAACGGATTTCAGGCATAGTAATTGTTGGTATAGAGCCCTCACCCGCCCGTGTGCACTCCTTTGAGTGGTCTCAGCTTGCTTTGGGCTGGTATGAATCCCTGTTGTGGGGAGTCATTTTCACAAATGAGATGCAGGTCTCAAGAGGAACCATGGGTATCTGGAACGGTACATCTATTAAGTTGTTCCGAGTGCAAGAGACGGCCCCAGAAGGCCCAACACTAACCTCACCTCGAGGCGCTGTTGATGCGGTTGGCAGCAATCTTGTGAATCGCATAGGACAGATCAATCTTCGAGGCGGACCACCAGGGAGTCATCAACCGCCGCAACGAAACGGCTGAGCTTCGATTCACGTCAAATTAGCCGCTCGATCGATAACCCGCCGTCAAAGCTCGGTAGTCCACTCGGCAACCTATTCCCGAAGAGGAAGCCTGGGACTAAAAGCTAGCCAGAGACTAGATGAAAATCAGCTAGGCTGTTTCATGATGCTCTCTTAATGGTTTTCAGGTTCATGTAGGATTAGAACAACGAATTAGGCATCACGGGCCGGAAAGTCTTACATACAGGCGTTTGAGTATGGATTGGAGTCAATGGACAAGACAAAAGAATTGTGCATAAGTCTTTCAGCTGTCGCACCCTGCTCTGTGATCCCGAATGCTCTTTATGTGCTTCTGAGCACATGCGCTTGTGGCTCTCTCGTCCCTTCAGCTAATGTTCCACGGCTTGACTCATGTGTACAACGAAGATGTGGCGTGTTGAGACGGAGGTGGCTAATCTGACCCAGGACCAGCCACGGCCCAACGATATCTAGGTGAACCCCGCCTCGACAGGTCCAGACCTGTGCGATTCCCTGTTTTTAAGAGCAAAAGTTGGCAGAAGCTGGCAAACAACGTGATTTGTCTAGACTGGCGAGGGTCAAAGCCACGTCCAATGCCTTAGAGTGATCATTTCCGAAGCCCACAAGGGGGACTCGTGTACAGGCGTGCACCGCCACCACCCGCTAGGGAGATGTGCGTGGTCAGCCAATCATTAGCTGATTCGGACCATTTGTGCCGTTTTCCCCATGCGCTGAAGCCACAGCGGGTATCAGCCACGTCAGGGTCCCTTAATTCTAGCAGCTATCGCGACAAGGGTCTTGGGTTGAAGGTGGGTGTAGGGGTCCTGTTGTTTTTTTGGCCGGGTCACGAAAGTTACTCAGCTTGTTGATGAGGCACGAGTCGCATTTTAATTTCTCGGTCTTTTTACTCTTTCCCATCTTTAAGTGTCTGTTCTGCACTTTTGTCTAGTTTCACTCTGATCACTTTTTGTTGGTGAAACAGTGTATCATACTTATCATATCATCACATGAAAGTACCTATTTAACTCGAGGTGATTCTGCCGATACAACTCTGCATCATGTCGCAACATCAACCTGAAGAATCCGCCGAGGAGGTCCAGCCCTATCGCCTACGTGTGAGTGAAGAGATGCTCTGCTATGTCACTGAAAGACTTGCTGATGAATCCATTATTAGGTTTCGAGCAAGTATCTAGACATCACGCGCCAAAAACTAGAGCTTACTCGGCTGCCGCATGAGCCGCGTTCCAAAGACTGGTGGGAGCCAAAGCCCCAGGTCGAGTCTCTGATTGACTTCTGGTAAGTTGAGCTGCTCTGTAGCAACGAAGCAAAGGAAAACTCATACCGGCTCAGGCAAGAATCTTTCTCATGGCGTGACCATGAAGAGGAACTCAACAAGACTCTTCCTCAGTTCAGAACAACCCTTCAAATTTCAACTCTCCCAAATTCTCTCCGCATTCATTTCATACATGCTCGCTCACCTCACGCGAACGCCGTTCCTCTTTTATTGATACCCCCATTTCCATTGACCAACTTATCTCTTGGTCACCTTGTTCACCCACTGAGCGACCCTGAAGATGCTGGCGCAACTCAGCCGTTTCATGTTGTTATTCCAGCCTTGCCAGGTCTGGGGTTTAGCGACTCCTTACCTCCTAATGCACCCCCAATCTCTACGACGTCGAAACTTTTGGATGATTTAATGAGAAGACTGGGCTATGAGCACTACATTGGTAGCAATGCTGGCTCTGCCTCTATCTCTCCCGCTGGTATAGACTGGAGACTAGCCAGACATCTTTCCCATCACTTTTCTGATTCCTGCCTGGGATTTCATTTCATAGCACCTCCTTTGGCATCTCCCACCATTTCAAGCTCCGCGAGTGAGTGGCTAAAATGGAAGCTTGCTCGACTCTTAAGCTCTCCAGTCTTGGGTTACTCCAAGGACGACCTCTCGGCTACACAGAAGCAGAAGATGCCACAGCTGAACAAGAAGAAGTCTGCAATCAACTTGGGCCAAGCTGTTGACAGCAACTTCGAGCCAAACACACCGTCATATGCGCTGTGTGACTCCCCTACTGGTCTGCTCCTTTATGTGCTGAAGCTCCTTCGCAATGTCAGCCCCAAGAAAGAGCTGACTCAGAAAGACATCATTACCCTCACTTGCCTTGTTTGGTTGCCTGGCCCCGATGCTGCTATGCGCTATTGGGCCCAGTGTGCGTCGGAAGTCGAGCCCGTTGAGGGGAAGAGGACGACGAAGAAACCCAAAGTAGCTATCACCGTTTTCGTTGGCGAAGAGGAGCAAGCTGAGCAACAAACAACGCTCCCCAGACCTGCGAAGACGCTATATGCTTGTCCTGCTTGGGCTAACAAGGAGTACCAAGTCGTGCATCTACATCGAGCTCCAGGAACACCTGGATTCGTGGCTTTGGATCGACAAGAGGTGATTCTGGACGGAGTGCGAGGGCTGGCAAAGTCAATTTTGGCAAATGATAAGAGGATGCAAGTCGCCGAGCAGCCTGGAGCAGTCCTTCAAAATCAGCTCGAGACACAAGATGGGCGCCCAGCCCAGGCAGATCTTTCTGGAACAACAGTTCAGGACCCTAACGCGAGTCCAAGCGAAGGGCCCTCTAAGCCTGGGCCTTTCAAGCCGATAGAGGACGAGAATCATCATCTTGTTCCTCCGCAAGCGACAGCGCATGGAGGAGCTCATTTTTAAAAAATGGGGGAGGTTGAAGATTGAAGGCATCTTATGACGAAAAGAAGCGGAGGAACATAATTCGATACCATATCGGCTCATGTCTACATTCATTGTAATCATTTCCTACTTTATGGGTATACATACCACAAAATGATGATAATTTTTCATTAGTATTTCACATTCAATAGCCATCGTTGCTTTACATTACTATGCTGCCAGTTTCGAAGGAGGTATAGAACAATCATCATCGATACTAAATTGATGGTGAAAACGTTAAAAGTCATACTTTTTTTTATACTTGCCGACTTATGTACACATGTCGTTGGTTAATGAGGCTGAACATCCTATCGAAAATAGAATTGCCATCAGCGTGTGGCTGGTTAATGATGCCTACCTATGGAAGCTCCCGTCATGGAAGTACTGCACGCAGGTACCCACCCAGTGCGTCGCAATAGAGTTCCAGTGAACACCCACCCAAAGCTTCGACCCCTCGACATCTAGCCTCCATAACAGAAACCTCGACTTTGTGATCAACGCATGCCAGACTTGCACGTACGAGTTCTTTAATCACAGCTGGGCAGCTTCAATATATTCTTCTGTTGTTAGCGACAATGCGCTTCGGAGCAGCTCTCTTCCTGTAATTGTATTGCCATATCCATCCTCACCATGTCGAATCGATACGACCGACCTCCTCCTTCTCGCGAGGGCAACGGCTACGGCAATTTTGGTCGGTCCAACGACGATTTTAGATCCGGCTATCAAGATGGCTACGGAAGCGATCGATATGCCGCGCCGCCCACAACACAGCAGCCCCGGCCTGGTCTTCGACAGATGCCCTCTCGATCACGCATACCACAAGCTCCGACTCGACCATCTGCCCCAGATACCCACGCTGCGCGACAAATCACCGAAGTTATCGATCATATAAAGAAAGAATGGCCTTCAATGTGCCAGGACGACTGTGTTCCGGTCCAATTATCGCTGCAGCTTCTCGACAAGAGCTCAGTTGGCCGTGCCCACGACTATGGCCAGTTTCAGCAGTCGCATAACTATCTGCAAGAGTCGCTGAAGGGAATCGTTCATGAGCACCATCAAGGATTCAACAGTTCGATTGGTACTTTCCATAAGATTCAAAGTAGTATCCAGCAGTCGCAAAAGCGAGTACGTGCTTTGAAGGAATCACTGGCCAGTTCTAAAATGAGCCTTTGCGCTTCAGACCCCGAATTGAAGAAGCTTTCCAAAACCTCACAAGAGTTTGATGCCCTTCTTCAAACTCTCAATGAGCTGGATGATCTTCGAGCGGTGCCAGATCAGTTGGAGGCAAGAATATCTGAGAAGCGTTTCTTGACAGCAGTGGAGGTACTCCAGACCGCGCTTCGAAAATTACGAAAACCCGAGCTCGACGATATCGGTGCTCTTACTGATCTAAGAAGCTACCTTGCGAATCAAGAGACTGTTCTGATGGATATCCTGGTAGAGGAGCTGCATGAGCATTTGTACCTCAAGTCACCATACTGCCAAGAAAGGTGGCAGAACTTGGCTAAAACTCAAGGCGCTGTGACCGAAGGCTATGTTGATATCAAACCGATTGCACCGTTTCACGTTGTTCTCGGTGCCATTGACATTGACAGGGCCGTCAGAGAGGATCCAATGAAGAACCCGGAGGCCGATACGTTCTACTATGTAGGGCTGCTGGTGGAATCTTTGAATAGACTGGGGCGACTGCAGAATGCTGTGGAAACTCTCAAACAAAGATTGCCGGTTGAGCTTTTTACAATTGTCAACGAGACGATTAATGAGGTGGATCAAAGACACCCCAGCTCGTTACGTGGTGGTTCAGTCAGAGGTGACGGGCTTCATGTCTACGGCACACGCGAAACCCAAATGCGAGCAGATGTTATTTACGACCTTCTATGGTCGTTATATGGCAAGTTTGAGGCAATTGGAGAGGGTCATCGTGTATTTCACGAGTCTATCAAGGTTCTTATTCGACGAGAGGGCGCGGGTAACAACAGTGCTCTCCTCGGTAGCTTCAAGGAGCTTTGGAATCTTTACCAAAACGAGATCAGATCTCTACTGCACAACTACGTCACAACAGACGCCGACGTCTTTCAGTTCGATTCACCGAACCCGGGTGATAATCTCCTTGGCAAGAAAGACATAAGGGAGCATCTCTTTAAATTTTCGGAGGCCAACACAAAGTCTCTTGAAATGACAGGTGAATATGACGCACTCGATAGCATTATCCAGGATGCTGTCCCTGGTCTAGGATCGCGGAAGGCAGATAGGAAGGGACGGAATGCGCCGGAGGGGGGCAGAAGGGGAGGTGACGGCGGTCTTGGCGGCAGTCATCAAACAACCGGCTCATACAAATCGTTGGTGGAACCCAGCGTTTTCAACATGAGCTTACTACTACCGCCGACGTTGGTGTTCTTGCAGCGATTAAGGGGCATCGTACCCCCTGGCTCAGACTTGGCAGCGAGCACATTAACAACGTTTCTCGATAACTTCTTGGTCAATGTCTTCCAGCCACAGTTGGACGAAACTTTGGCCAAGCTAAGCGACACTGTCTTTGGAGAGGCAGACGCATTCTCTCAGGATCCGGCTTGGAGCCTGGTGGCACGTCGGCCTGTGTTCCGAGGAACAACGGCCTTTTTTGAGGTCGTAACGGCATTTTGTCGTATGCTGGGGACAATCCCGCCTGACCAGGCACTCAGCTCTCTTATTGTCACCCAAATGATGCGATATTACGACCGCTGCTTTAGCTGGTTCAAAACCCTAGTCGTGAAAGCACAGGACCAGGCTGCGGAGATCAGTAACGACAACCTGAGGTCATCGGCGCGCTTCTCTCTGGACCAAGGAGAACTTCAAGAAACAATGAAGAAGCTCTTTACATCAGAAGAGATGGATTGGGAGCTGGCCGAGAAGGAGATACATCTATTGATAGAATTGACAAACGAATCGCCACTCGGTTCAGGCGATGTCATTCAGGATCGAGATTCCATCTCGTCCCTCTGTCTCTTGTACACCAGCATGAAATGGCTTGCCGTCAAGATTGCTGGTCTACGGCAAATCACGACGCACGATACGGATACTTCGCGACAGAACCTGCCCCGACACTCAAGCCGGCGATGGACTCTTATGAACGACCCGGGCAAGACCGCTGGCGAAGAGGGTCCTGTGTCACTGCCGCTGACGCAGGAGACTGTACAGTAAGTTACGCAACCCAACGAATGGAAGGTAAAACTAATCGATATCCAGGGCATTCGACAGTATTGTTTCGTCGTTTGAAGAACTGGCAGGAACAGCATTACTGACCCTCCACACGGAGATCCGATGCCGCATAGTTCATTCATTGGGCATTGCATTGTCACCCAGCGTGGCGCCTTACCTGCTCGACCAAGAAGTGAGCGAACCCGACCCGCAAATTCTGAGCCTGAATTCAGAGCTGGTGTTCTTTGACGAGACAATTGTAAAATATCTTCGAGACAAGGAGATTGCTTTCATCAGAACAGGTTTGGGCCTGCTAATCAACTGTTACCTTGTCAGTAACGCATGCAAGGCATCACCCATGAATGACAAGGGCTGCGGACGCATGCAGCTCAACATCCTCGTACTGCAGCAGAATCTCAAGAACGTGGAAGAAGGGGTTGACCTTGCACGTGCAGCAAACTACTTCTCTCTATACGAGCAAGGTGCGGATGCTATCGTGGAGAAAGCGAAGGAGGACAAGGAGCAGCAGAGGGGCACTAGTGCGCAAGACGCGGACAACTTTTCGTACGATGAGCTCAAGGCACTCGTGGAGCTCTGCTACAGTGAGGCTATGGCAAATCCAGAGCGAGGAATCGCCACGGCAGCCAAGAGGCAGATGCAGGACAAGCTCTTGGGGCTGAGTGAGCACATGTGGCAGACATAGATGGAGTAGAAGGAACGTGTTGCATGAAGTGATTAGGTTTAACGGAGTTGAGGATTGGTTTGGGATTGGTATGTTGGTGAATCTAGGTGATGGTTGGATTGTGGTGCAAGTTAGCAGCAGCGATATATGATGAATGGTTACGGTTCTATCAGCTGATGCCGGACAAAATCGACATGTGATTGTTTGATTATTGCCGTGAATAAAAAGCACATTTGGTTTAGCCGTCGAACAACTTCAGTCACGATGGAGACACAACGCTACACACATTTGCTGTCAGTCAATGCAAGCAGCCGCAACGAACCACGCGACATGCGTGGACAAGCAGAGACAAAATGAATTGACGAAAATGTTTGTGAAACATAAAAATACATAGAAGTAAAATAAATGGCGTCACAATCTCATATTCACAAACGTTACTCGGGTGCGGGGCAGGAAAATTGATTTCTAATTCTGGGGCTTTCATATTACAGATGGGCAGATGAGATCAGATCGACATGAGGCAGCCCAAAGGTGGCAAATATTAGAACACGATGATGATAAGGGGTGTTGTATTTTCAGAATCAATCATGCGATATGCCACAAGTATCCGTACTCGGTAGCTAGAGATAGGTAACTGCCAAATGTTCCAAGGAGACGAGACGTTGACTGCCGTGGAGCTCAGTTTGCGGATGCAGTAGCTCCCGTGGTTTGAGCCTTGAAGTTCAGACTTCAGATGAGATAAGGGGTAGATCATGGATCCATTGTTACCTTGAGTGACTTTTACCTTGCCAGGATTGCCCAGTGGAGCATGGTCTAGAATGAATCTATTATGGGGGAAAGTCAGAGCGAAAGGATCAAGCTTCGAATTCTCAAACAGATGCGAGATGTCTTTATTTCAAGTCTTGCTCAGAAAGATTTGTGCTGATTGTGTTATTATTCATGGATGCTAGTTTGGACACGGATATGGAGGTTTGGCGATCGATCAAGTTTTCTCCACCTGATGATGTACAGTTACGGAGTGAATACGTAGTATGTTGGATATTATCCATTTCTTTTATATCCGTGCATCGTCATCCATTATGTGGTGTAGGAGTTTCACGGCCGTGGCTATTCAGACCCTGAAAACAAAAAAGAACACGCCACGGCGTTTTCGGGCGCTTCTGCCGTCTGTTGAAATTCTTAAGTGCAGCCAGATTGAAATTTAGCTTGCCCCTGAACTTAATTGCTATGTAACGCCCCATATTCTGCTGGCGGGCGCGGTACCTTGCAGCGCTAGCCTCAACTGCGACGGGGACTTTTACAGGTTACCTTACTACGTATGGCTTATGCAAGCCCCCTCCCCTCCCCGCGGCCTTCACCTGGGCCGTCTCAAACCCGACCTGGGTCGTGGAGTTTTAGGGGATGGAATGGAATGAAAGTCAGGAGTTGTACAACGGGCGGCGACTAAATTTCGAGTACTTGGGGAGGTAATTGGTTCCCGAGATAAATGAGAAAAGCCAATCGATTAGACGTTGGGAAAGTTTAACACATAAGACCGGACTTTAATGGCAGAAATCAAGATTGACGCACATCAGCTGTAACTACTGCATTACCTCTAAATCTAAATCAAGGAGCCTCTCCTGTTGGTCCCCTTTCCCACTACTACTATGCAATTGCCAACTTTTATGCTGAATACCCACACCCCTTTGGCTCTAGGGGAGGTGACCATCTGCCAGCAGCCACTCGCCGTCCTCGATGCTACAGTACCATAGGTCATAAGTCATATCTGTCAGCCCCTTATCGCTTCCGCCCAAACTGCCCTGAGTGCCGGGGCCTTTCACTTGAGATGCGCTGTAGAGACTGGCCCCACTGGCACAACCGACCAATTGAGACCACCTCTAGTTATTGGTTGCCTAGGTTGGATAAATTCAATCAACAACAAAAACAAAGCCAACCTCTTTTTCTCTTCCTTTGCGCCAGCCTTTCTAAAAAGTGCACCTCTTATTCTTGCATTCCATCTCAAGGCCGTGGCACAAATACGGACTCCGTACCTTAACTACGCCCCCTCAAGATTGCACATACGGTACCTATTATTACATTGACCATCCCGGGCCTCTCCACTACCTGTGCTGTCGGTAAGGTTCCAGTCCTTGCACGACAGTGGAATAAAGGACCCCACGCGTCTGAGCGGAGCAAACGCAGAGACAGCCCCAACCAAAGCCACCTTTCTCCCTCTGAATCGGTAGCTCCATATAATCCATTTGACTCGTTAGGTTCCCCTGGATTAGTACTTTGGATTGGACCAAACTCGGCCTTTTTGGACTTTTCAGCAAACGTCAATCTTCACTTTTAATTCCTACATTATCAACCATCAAGTTCACTCTCACTCCCAAACCAATCTGTCGCTCCCTCTTACTTTGTTTCTCGCTCGTTTTCTTCATTTGCTTTGCATTGCCTTGTTTGCACTGCCTTGAGTTTTACCTCGTAATCTCCATCGACTCCTGCTGTTTCTCCTGTCGCAACCAAGCCCCTGGCAACATACTTGCATTCACCCTTTTTTCCGCGGTCTTTGGGTATTGATCCCACCAACTGCCTTCACCATGGAGAACTCGTACGTTTTGGAACCTCATCTTGAACCCACCCAAGCCGCCCGTCGCTAACGCTTGTTTACAATAGTTTCGGTGCGACCATTAGATCTTTCTGGCATACTATGACCAGTTATGATAGACGTGCGCGGCCCCTTGATCCTCATTGCGACTCCTCAAAGCTTGTATACTGAACAACCTTTAGATTCCTCATTCGATTCTCCTTACCGAACTGGTCGCCATGTCCCTCTCCACAACGGTCGAGGTGGCATCATGACAGGCGTAGCAACAGCCTCCGATTCTCGAAACGATGTCTCATCCCCTTACTCCGACGATACCGGTCGAGCTTCTCCTTTTCAACCAGACGGTCCCACTTTTGCTTCCACGGGCGCCCCTTACTCCCCCGGATTAAGGTCAATGAGCGCGCGCAACGCCAGCCAAGGCGATGGCTTCGAGGTTCAGAGCCCTGGCGACGTCCCAATGCAAAACTTCGCCGACGGGCTTCCGCCCGCTCCTCCAGTTGCGCACTCCTGGAGGCGCATAGATGCATGGGCCGACGAGAACTACCCGGAGCTTTACGATCAGCTATGTGAGGGTGCTACCAACAACGATTTGAACGACCTGGAGCATCAGCTCGACTGCTCTCTTCCTCAGGACGTCAGAGACTCCCTTATGATTCACGATGGTCAAGAGCGAGGAGGAAACCCTACCGGAATTATCTTCAGCCACATGCTTCTGGATTGCGAGGAGATTGTGCAGGAATGGGATAACTGGAGGACCGTCAACCACCAGTACTTGCTTGAGACTCGGGTTGCTAAACCTTCCACTCCCTCCAAGGCTTTTGGCGGCAGCAGCGAGGCCTCTTCTTCTAAGCAGGGTGGTGCGGCTGGTGGCCAGCCTGGTCAATGGAGGCAGGATCTCCTGGCTCGTCAGGATTGTGTGCCTGCGAATGCTGTTCAGAAAGCCTACGCTCACAACTCTTGGATCCCTCTGGTTCGCGACTGGGGCGGCAACAACTTGGCCGTCGATGTCTCCCCTGGTCCGGGTGGTCAGTGGGGTCAGATCATTCTCTTTGGCCGTGATTACGATACCAAGTATGTTGTGGCTCGCTCTTGGTCCGCCTTCCTGGCTGTTGTCGCAGATGACCTCAACAGCGGCAAGTGGTACGTGGACGAAGAGACCAATGAGCTCAAGCTGCGAGAGTTTAAGGAGACACGGATTGAGCCTTCGTATTTCAGTATCTTGAGATGGAGAATGGACCAGAAGTACGGACGAGGAGCCGCTTCGAAGCGAAGGTCGATGGCTCCTAAGCCCAACTCTCCTCTTGGTTCCCGTTCTTCTTCACCTTACGGCAGCGGCGGTGAGAATGGTGAGGGCCGAGGTCGATCCATGCAACGTCTAAGCGGCTCGTCTCCCTTGGCCAGCCCTCGACCCGGGCCCGGTTATGGGAAGGCAACTCCTCTGAGCAGAGTAACAGAGGAGATGCCAATCCCTGAGCTCGCCGATGCATTTATCCAGCCGGAAAAGCTTGTAGAGGTCGAGACCCCCCGGCAGAGCCAAGATAGCAAGACCCCCAAGATCACAACCAGCTCCCCTCGCGAGGAGTCCGATCTTCTCAAGGTGGAAGAGGTGTCATCCCCCAAAGCGAATGGCAAGAAACCCGAGGTGGTGGACGAATCAATGAGGACGATCGAGATTTAAGCACCGAGCGAAGGTGTATTTTGCGATAGACGAAAGCACGGGGACTGGCATACAGGGACAATGATTGCATGAGACTCATTATTATTTACAACTTTTTGGCAGAGACATCATGCGGAGGCGACTCTTGACAAAGGGTACACACATTAGGCGTTAGGGGCGTCGTGAGAAATACGCAAGATTCCATGATCCTCTCTACGGGAGGCAAACTTTTTATTTATTTTCTTCTTCCCTATACTTCCACGGGCACGACATCCCGAAGGAGGAATTGTGGAATACAGCATACAGGCTTTGGTATATTATGGAAGCTTTGTTTATTACCTAGTCACAGACGATATGGATAGGGTGTCGTCCGGGGATAGTCAGCTGCCAATGTGAGGCAGTTCGATGAGACCTCTCATGGAGATAGGATCGATGGTAATCAATGTATGAATAAGAAATCACATTCCGGTTCAATTAAGATGAGAGTGAGTGGTGAATGGTTGAGCGTATTCCACCTTGTGTGCTGGTTAACTATGAAGAGTTTAGTCTTAGGGTACAGGGTAGTTTTGCAGACAAAGAATTACTGTGAGAAAGATCACAATAATGTGGCCTTCTTATGTTTCTAGTTATGATTGATTAGCAGTCCCAATTTTCAATGGTAGATCATTGCTACTGATTGATAAGAATCTTATCTTGGGCTCTCACCAGCTGATCCTCCGGTGTAAGAACCCCACAACCAAGGCTCCAAGAGCTCCTTCGTGCGGAGCTTGTATGCCGCGACCAGGTTAAATTCGCCATCAAGGATCACTCGCTGATTTTGTTTGTTCGTTATGTAAACCTGGCATCTTTCAAGTTCGAGTGTTTCTCACAAATTTAGAAACCCACCGCCCAAACTCCGGTATAACAAGACTTGGCGATACATCTCAGTGAAAGTATTCATCATAATGAGTTCGACTACATCTTCACGACGTCTTCGTGTCGGCATCGACGTTGGAGGGACAAACACAGATGCTGTCTTGATTGACCCTCTACAGACTTCACGGCCTAACCGTGGAATCTTCGCATGGCATAAAGAACCCACTACGACCAACCCAAGTACTGGAATCAACAACGCCCTCACTACGATGCTCAGCTCCGCTTCTATCACTCCCCAAGAGGTCGCAAGCGTAACGATAGGAACCACGCATTTCGTCAATGCCGTGGTCGAGAGAGACGCCGCGAGGTTATCTCGAGTTGCTGTTATTCGTCTCTGCGGGCCCTTCTCGAAGCATAATCTACCATGCGTCGACTGGCCTAGCGAGATGAGGGAGCTTATCCTGGGTCATCATGCTTTGGTAGAAGGCGGATTGGAAGTTGATGGGCGGTTGATATCTGATATTGATCAAGACGAGATTAAAGCTCAATGCTCAATCATCAAAGAGAAAGGCATCAAGAGTGTGGTGGTCATTGGCATCTTCAGCCCTATCGATACCGTAGAACGACAAGAAGAGCGAGCAGCAGATATCATCAGGTCTGAACTCCCTGGCTGTGATGTTGTATGCTCTAAAGAGGTCGCCAATCTTGGGTTTCTGGAGAGAGAAAACGCAGCTATCCTCAATGCTTCCATCCTTCCCTTCGCCCGCAAGACCATCCGATCTTTCCACGAGCCTGTCAAGAAGCTGGGTTTGAACTGTCCAGTATTCATCACGCAAAATGATGGCACTGTGTTATCTGGCGAGCTCGCTGCTCGTCTGCCGATTCGAACTTTCTCTAGTGGTCCTACTAACAGTATGAGAGGAGCAGCCTTCCTGGTACAGAACGAGCTCGACGAAGCCATGATGGTAGTGGACATTGGTGGGACCACATCTGACGTTGGAATCCTTCTGGAAAATGGATTCCCCCGTCAGCAAGCAGCTTACAGTGATCTCTCGGGTGTTAGGGTGAACTTTGCCTGTCCTGATATCAAGAGTATTGGCCTCGGTGGGGGTTCCATTGTTCGAAAAGACAATGGTGTCTCAGTTGGACCAGACAGCGTGGGATATAAGCTTACTCAAGAAGCTATAGTGTTCGGCGGAAAAGTCCTCACTACGACTGATTGCACAATCCTTGCTAACCCAAGCCTAGAGATTGGAGACGCAGCGCTTGTGAAAGACGCCCTTTCAACAGAGGAGCTCACAAAAGTCAACCTTGCAGTTAAACACAAGTTGGAAAAGGTTATCGATACAATGAAGACATCACCTCGAGACATCCCGGTGATTCTAGTGGGAGGCGGATCTGTCATCGCCCCTAACGAGCTCAAAGGAGCAAGCAAGGTCCTTAAGCCGCAGTGGTCACAAGTCGCCAATGCTATTGGCGCTGCTATCGCGAGAGTGAGCGCTGTCGTGGATACTGTCAAGTCAACGGCGTCGAAGTCAACGAACGAACTTCTTGAGGCAGTGAGCCAGGAGGCCGTAGAAAAGACTGTCAAGGCGGGGGCATTGCGATCGACAATCAAGGTAGTCGAGAAGGAAGTCTTACCGCTTCAAGTGAGTTATTGTCAAGCCTACCATTGGAAGCCTGCTAACGAAATTGGAGTATATTGCCAACAAGGCTCGTTTTGTTGTTAGAGCAACTGGAGACTTTGATTTTTTCAAAGAGAGCGCCACACATGAAGAACATGAGGAGTCTGATGAATATCAGGAGATGGGCCACTACGAAAAGAGCGCCAACAACAATGACTCACAGAACGAGGCCAAGGTAGAAGAGGACTTTGATATTCTTTCATATCGCCCAGATGTGAGAAACCGAACGTGGTATGTATCAGAAAGAGATGTATCCTGGATCGCAACCGGTTGCTACATCCTAGGCACAGGAGGCGGTGGTAGTCCCTACGGACTAATGATTCGACTTCGAACCCAGTTACGAAACGGCGCCATAATCAGAGTCGTCAATCCTGAGGATCTCCCTGACGAGGCGCAAGTCGGCTGTGGTGGAGCAGCGGGAAGTCCTACTGTGGCGATCGAAAAGCTTGCGGGCGATGAACTCCTTGAAGCGCAGCAGCATCTGTACAGGATGTGCAATACTTCCGCTACCCATATGATATCTATTGAGGTTGGAGGTGCCAATGGCCTGAGTGGACTATTGCTTGGTTCAAGTGACCAGATGGATATCCCTACAGTCGATGGAGACTGGATGGGCAGAGCATATCCCACAAAGTGGCAAACGACGCCTGTAGTGTTCAAAGAGAGGAAGACTATCTGGTCGCCGATTGCTGTCAGCGATGGCAACGGAAATGTGCTAGTCATGCCAAAGGCATCTTCTGACGAGGCCGTCGAGCGCATTATTCGCTCTGCCCTGAGCGAGATGGGATCTCAGGTCGGTGCTGCAGATGCACCAGTTACAGGGGCAGAGACGAAGCGATGGGCTGTCGAACACACGCTCTCTCAATCGTGGAGGATTGGACGTGCTGTCGCGCGAGCCCGAAAAGAGAACCGCGTGGACAATGTCGCCGAGACCATCATCGATGAGTGCGGCGGCCCAGGAGCTGGCAAAGTCTTGTGGAAGGGCAAGATCATCGGAGTAGAGCGGACCTTGAGGAATGGTCATGTTTACGGCGAGTGTCTTATTGAAGGAGCCGATATTCGAGATGAAGACAGCGCAGCTTCTGGAACGATCTCAGAA
Source organism: Fusarium graminum (assembly GCA_013266165.1). Lineage (NCBI taxonomy): Eukaryota > Fungi > Ascomycota > Sordariomycetes > Hypocreales > Nectriaceae > Fusarium > Fusarium graminum. The sequence continues at coordinate 61,185 of JAAGWP010000403.1, forward strand.
CAGTTCGAGGGCGTTATCAAGATTCCTTTCAAGAATGAGAACATCGCCGCCATAAAGGTCCATCCAGACCACAGAGGTGAGAGCCAGGAGGATGTTCTCGCCATTGTTCCTGATCTCGTCTGTGTGATCGATGCACAAAATGGAGAGGCAGTCGGAACGCCAGAATACCGGTATGGACTACTTGTTGTTGTGCTGGGTATAGCGGCGAGTGATAGATGGACTGGGTCGGAGAGGGGCATCAAAATTGGAGGGCCAGAGGCTTTCGGGTTTGAACACTTGAAGTTTGAGCCGCTGGGGAAGTATTTTAAGCCGAGGAGTGTCATTGATGAGTTTGATCAGTCTTAGAACAGACAGAGACTATGTGGTTAGAACGACGTTATAGATATGATTGCCATAATTTAGCCCATATTACTTTACCCGCAGTACTTGTAAATCTGCGACTCAAATGTCTTGGAATCACAAATATTCGATCTATATGCTCTTGGTTTTAGGTTCGTGATACCCAAGGTGAGTTTGATGTTTGGCCAAGGTAAGGTTTGTTCACTTGAGACCACATCGGGCTAGGTTTCTTTTGTAGACCCCACACAGAAGGACCCACTAACTTTGAGGTCCCGCCGCCTTCCATCATGCTTCTTCTTTCAACTTCCAAAACACCACCGCAACCACAATCTACTATCGCAAGTCTCTCAACTTAACACCACTCACACAACATCTATCACTTGAACGTAAAGCCATCATGGGTTCCGTCGTACTTCCCCATCTTAACACCGGCTGGCACGTCGACCAAGCCATCCTCTCAGGTAAAACATCCTCCTCCATCGTCCTCCAAAAACCTACTAACAGAATTCTAGAGGAAGACCGTCTTGTCGTCATCCGCTTCGGACGCGATTGGGATCCAGACTGCATGCGTCAAGACGAAGTTCTCTACAAGATCGCAGACAAGGTTCGCAACTTCGCCGCCGTCTACCTCTGCGACATCGACCAGGTTCCCGACTTCAACCAAATGTACGAGCTCTACGACCCGTGCTCGCTCATGTTCTTCTTCCGAAACAAGCACATGATGATTGATCTGGGAACTGGTGACAACAACAAGATCAAATGGGTGCTCGAAGACAAGCAGGAGCTTATTGATATTTTCGAGACGGTGTATCGAGGTGCCAAGAAAGGACGTGGTTTGGTCGTCAGTCCCAAGGACTACTCCACTCGACACAGGTACTAGATCGCAAGCGGGGAGAAATTTGGAATTCTGGACGCGGACTTGGAGTTGGAAATGCTTTTACGAGGAGTGCTAATCATGACTTATTACTATGGGCGGAGAGGGTAGCGACGTGCGGCTTCTGAGCTAAATCGAGAAATGAGATTACGACAACGCCCTTGCTGTCGAGACAGTTACTTAAGGATCAAAATGGTGAGAATCCTAAGTGCCTTTTTTGAACCATTTCTGACACAATCTGATAAGATCAAGTTTGCCATGGCTGTTTCACACTGCGTTATGCTGTGGAAATATGCCACCAAAGGCAGACCGTAAGTTGAGGATACTAACCATTCGAGTCGTTGCATTCATGTGATGAACTGTAAAGCGGCAAACTCAAGCCCGGTATTTATGCAGTCGTTTTTCGTGATATTGTGACTGATTTGAGGCCATCATACCTCGAACTAGATATAGATGTAATGAACATCTGGATAGATCATAAATTATAGCAGCATAATAGAGCTGTAGAATCCACAGTATCTCAAGATCTCATAACCCAAACGGCCAAGTTTCATGGTACTCCCAAGGTGATTTCGGTTGGTGAACCTCCAAAGTCCCAACATGTCTCGACTCGTCAAACCAGATGAATCCATCGAACTGGTCTGGCAAGCTAGCATATGAGTAATGGGAAGCCTTCTCCGTCTCAATCTTATACAGTACACCAATGAACCTCTCCAGTCGCCGCTCGCTCAGTGCTTCCCGCAATTTATCGTCGCACTTCCCCCGGCGTAGATCCAACATAAAGTTACCGACACCCGTAGCATGCATGAGCTCTTCATAGCTATCGGGGAGTCCGGGTTGAACTTTCATGATCTGTAAGTCACCACCCCAGGTCTGAGACGTAGCTACAGTGCCAGCATATGTGCCTGTGCCGATACTGAGTACTTTGTCTCCGAACTTCTCCTTACATAGTTGTCCAATGTTGAGTTCGCCTTTTGCCCATCCCATACTTGTGGCACGGGCATCACCGACATGGCTGTTATGTGCCCACACAATGGCTTTGGATTTTGTATCATGGTGCTCAAGTATTCTTTCCAGAGTCTCAAACATGTGCGTAACGCGGAGGTTCCAGGCCTCATCCCGTCCGCGATAAATGGCTTTATAGTAGCCTTCGGCATCTGCAAACATGTCAGCGTCGAGGAAACGGGTTACGTAACTAGCCATCTCACCTTTGACAACTCTTGCATTCTGCTCTGCACTATGAAATTCTGACCCATCGGTACTTGCTGAAGAGTATTCGAGACGTTTAGACAGAAGGGCTTTGAGCATCGCAACAACATCGCTCTCGTACCCCTGGAAAGATGCTTCCAATGATTCGAGGCCATATTCGTGAGGATGCGCGGCCCAGTTCATAAGCTCTCCATATCGATCCCTGGCAGCCTTTGCCATATCCTTGTCGACGGTGTCCAGATAATCAACTACTGCTTTCATGGAGGTTCCCATCGAGTAGAGATCCAGCCCATAAAACCCTGCCGCCTCATCCCCTCGACCAGAGTTGTGAGACCGCATCCATTCCACAAAGTCACGGACTTCAGTATTGCGCCACATCCACGTGGGGAAGTGCAGGAACGCAGGGTCTCTGCCCTCCTGCTCTGCCATCTGGATAGTCTCTGCTGTGCCTTGACCCAGACCCGGTCGGTGCCGGACATACCGATCTACATGCTCAGCATCAGGCCAATCTGCTTCAGCTGCAACAATGTTGAAACCGTGATGCTCTATCATGTACTTGGTAATCTCAGCGCGAACTGAATAGAACTCGGACGTGCCATGAGAAGCATTGCCAATAAGCAGCACTTTGCAGTCGCCGAAAGAGCCGAAGTATTTTGAAATCGTACCGGAGTCCTGAGATACAGATGCGAATGGTGCAACCTGAGTTTTAAGTTGATCTACAACCGATGATTGCATGTTGGTTAAATCAGCATAGGTCAACAAATTTGATGAAATATTGTTGTAAGTGGTCGCGACTTCAATGATGCTCCAAGGCCACAGTAAGAGGTATACGACTGAAACGCAAGTTCTTGTGTGGTTTACTTATAGAATGATGGTCCTGTCATCCCCGTCGATAATCATTCAGGGTACTAAGTAGAGGTACCAGATTGCAAAGACCATCCTTAGCAGGTGACATCATAATTGGTCATAAGTCATGCTTGGATCAAGTGTAATGCATGTGTATTCTTCGCTTCTGGTACAAACCGCTGGAGAATCCATGAGGTCAGGAAGACGTTAGACGTATAGTTAGGATATCTTTGTATGTCAACATAAGATGAATTCAGTGACTTTTTGAAGAGGGTTAAAAGTGTACTATAATCAGAACCTGGGAAATAGTGTCGAGCCATGGTCTTTCACCTACTGATGTAACACGAAGGTGGCGATGACTTCATCGTGACAGTTGGACGAATAGGATCGAGACTCAGCAGTCTGAACCGAAAGTCTTATCTAGATTGGGTTTGACAAACACCTGGCAACATGTGGCCATTCCGTTTTATGGTGTATGATCGCCTTAAGTTGATACCCAGCTGTTTACGACGCTCGCATTGTTGAATCAGGGAAGCCATGGTTGATATCAAGTATTGGCGGCTGGCGCTTCAAGACACTGGATCTCTTTTGTATCGAATGCCTTAGACCCACGTAGATGTACCTGACAAGTGTTCACTCGTAGTGCGTGCCCGATTAATCGTATGGTGAGTTTCACTTACACTGGAATGGACGTCTTTCATTCTGTCGATTGAGCCTTGTCAAAATGAGGCATTCGAGGGCCCTACTCCTACCGTATATCAATGTTCGCTCAATTATATGGACATTACAAAAGAAGCCACCGGGCTTGACCAACACCAGCATGAGATTGGAATATCCTCTGTCAGAACAAGAACAATATAGGGCAGGCTTGGTGGTAGTTCAGGGTGGCCCTAATTCGTTGTAAGTGAGGAGAAAGAGATAATAAAATCGTAGCTTCGAGTACCTCGAACCATATTTTGGAAGCACCCTTAGTCAGCTCTGAGAGTAATATGGAAGTAGCATGTCTGTTGCTGATGTGCCAGCACCTCCGGACAAATTGTAAAGCCCATGAGAGGTGTTGCTGTGGTTTGTTCTTTGGGCTGGCTCAAGTCCGTGTTCAAGTCATGGTAAGGCGCTTGCCTGGTCGAAAAGGGGTAAATACTGGTCCAGTACCTGATTTCGCGGTGTTTCGAGCCGGCCCTATTCGTTTGAGGCATGGTATCTCTTCTGTGCCACAAGTAATGTTAGTTTGAAGTCGAGCGATGTCAGATATAGGAACAGCTACCCAGGCCATTCGCCTGGGTTACAAGATTATATCCGAGAAAGGGTGGAATGAAAGAATATGGGCCGTAAGGAAGCATTCAGACGCACCAATAGACTTCACTTCATCTTGGTATATACCTCGTGATATTTAGTACGTTCCCAGGTCATGTAAGTTAATCATCGGCTGTCGCGTTTGTATTTCAAGCATAGGGTATCCCGAAGGACGGATTTATTTGGCTGAAGACGAGGAATGAACAAGAGTCGACGCTGAATAGCTATGACTTCGTTCTGGTCAAGGTATACTGTCAGCTCTGGAGTGACAATGAAGATACTCATGGAATCGTTCCACTCACTGGCTGTAAGCTAGTCTCGATAATGGATAGAGCCTACAGTAGCTTGGTAACCAAGATGGTACAGACCGCAAGGAGCTCAAGCTGACTTGGTTCCCTCGCAATCCGTTTTTGGTCCATAACCAATACGAAGAGAGAATGGTCACTCCCTGATTTTAGATAGAGAAATGCCAACAACAAGATAGCCCAGGCCCAATTTTGCTTGACTTTACTGGGTGGTTTGGAACTCGAGGTAAATGGACGTGGCTCATGGTGTAGCTGGGGAACTGTAGTTTGGAAGAGCTCCAGATAAGGCTTAGGATGGATTGGCCAATGAATCGAGCCCTCGCTTTGTCTGTAGAAGGCATCTAATTCTCTAATCGAGGTCGATGGTATTCGAGTAGCTCGGCTGGTAGCCTTTTACTTACCAGCGAAGAACCAAGGCGGATAAAATAACACAGTGATAGTAGAGCTCAGAGAGTGTTTATCTAGCATTGAAACTCCAGGAAAGGCCTCGCTCAAAGCCCCATGATCTGATACGCGGCCGAGTAATCATAGGCCGATGGAGTTGTAGACGACTTGGATCTCCTATATCGTGGCATGAGCCGTAAAGCAAAGCCTCTACCACACCTCCATGTCAGTACTCAGGGAGAAGAACTCCAGCTCCAACCGGGCCTATGCTTCTAAATGGATCGGAACTGGTCCGAAGTTGTGTGTAGACTTGGAAAGAGAGCAACTTGGTCGCATATCAAGCCTGATTGATCTCTTAAGTTCGTTGCCTTATTCACAGTAAAGGGTTGTTGTATCACAACGTCGGGGCTCTTTCTGGCACGATTTAAATGTAGCAGTAGGCATCTTTGTGATGAGATAAGTGGTGATGAATGGAGGAGTGTCACTGATGCTGAAGTATCAAGACTCCCGCACCTCGGCGTCGACCGTCATATGTCTTTGCAAGCGCTGAGAGGCCGTCTTGGCTCTGCCTTTGGATGGCGCTCCTGTAGAGATTCACGGTCAGATGGGAGGGTCTGGCAAGATGAGAAGGGCTTTACCTCATGACAGACGCACCTAGCTTGAAGCGTACATGTAAAGCTTGCCAAGGGTGTGGATAGAGAGGACAGCGCCGTAGATTACTAGAACTGGGCCAGATGTCGGTGTCGCACATGCCGTTTAGAACAGTAGCGGTGTCAATGCTCTCCTATATCCGATACCGATCAGCGTCTGGTCTATCACGTCGTGCTTGGACCTTCAGATGGAGGAAGATCTGACTCCTGGAGTCAACCCTACTGCGATGGGGCCGTGGAAGGTGTTTCCGAGTGTAGCAAGGATCTCAAAGGAACGGCAGACAAAGAGACCAACTGACAGTCTCCTTATTGTCTCTGACTAGACCACAGATGATGGGTACACCGAGAAGGAATCGAATGTAACAGTCTGATCTTCGAGAACTGGAGGATGTACTGATGAAATTGAGTAGGCAAGGTGGATAAGTGGATATGCGGGTTCTAGGCTTCGATCGTAGGATACAGGGGATGCTCTAACGATGTGGCAGCTGCGAGAACCGCTACTGCCTGCCACGACCCAGTCCCGCCCCTCCACTCTGCAGGTGAACAACCGAACACCAGATAGGTAGTGACACACTGAGTCAGTGCAAATATCACATTAGACACCTATCATCGAACATGAGCTGGACTTGAACAGATCCGAGATGCCTGTTCTAGGCAATCATTACGATGGTGGCTGCTCTTCGATGTTCTCAAGTCGGCAACTACAGTCCCTGACCCTTCAAGAGGTACACAATGATGAAAGTTCCTCTTGAATTGGTGGTGAGTCGCGTGCCTACATGAACCCACATTACATATATCAATCTAACTACAGAGAGATATCCATGTTATAGATCAGATCGACGCTACAGGGTTCTCCATCTCACGAGATCTGACCTTGGAATAAGAGAGACGTGACGAACCCGACTGGATGGGCTTGTCGGTCAGATCGTGGCTGCTGATCGTATCCTCGTGGCTCGATAGTGGTTCTTGGGTTCAAGATTGAGATGCCTTGATCTTCGTTGATGAGGTTTGCTGAACCGGTTACTAGATTTGTGACCTGGACCTTCAGTCAGCTCAATATCCTCTGCAGTACTCGTAGGATGCATAGCTCTGAGGGATGCAAGTACCTTTGTATCGTGATAGATTGGATCCTAGGACAAGAAGGAGGACGTGACTTGTAAATGTTGAACTAGATGCTCACATTGTGAGGCTGAAATTGTTGAACTTATCGTAACATCAGAATAATCTGGGCTGTTATGGTGGGCTGTCCCTGAGAGGCTTCAGGTCAAAGAAATTCTGGGCTTTGACATTAGAGCCCTGCACCTAAGATGGCCCATGCTACCCACACCAAACTTCATCGACCAACTTCATCTGAGCCTTTGTTCACGACATGAAAATGACCAAGATGCTTTCTCATGTTCGACTTTCTGATTCTGCTCTCGTCTTCGTGCCAGATGAGACCATCTTTCCTATGTCTACTCAGCATTTCCCCATTCCGAAAGACTGCCACTCGCCTCCCACTCAACGATTTTCGGCGTCTTCGACTGGCTTCTTCTGTTTATCGCATATATCAATCCACTAATGAAGTAGATGAAGCTTCTATATGGACACAGTCACTTCTGTAGTTGAGATCACGGAAAAACGCCGTCTGCAAGCGCAAATTCTCTCGGCAGCAGCACAAAACAGAGAGCTTACCGTTTCGCATCGAAAGAGACGGAGCGACACGCTTCCATAAGTTGAAGTAGATGAAGTCTCAATATGACAGAGGCGTGATCTACTCTCCTGACCTTCTTCGCCGTCCTTTACTGACCAGTGGTTTCGCAGGCTACTTTCATACAGCGCCAACGGACTTCTACGCTCCAGATGCGTCCGGAATGCTAATTAAACTCGATCGATACTTTCAATTACTTCAAGAGATACGAAATCTAGTAGCTGACCCCGTTTTGCTGTTCAGATTCAAACGTCGTAGCCCTGACAGGAGAAGTAGCTTGAAGGCGCCCAGCGCTCTAGCCTATCCGCGACCGCGAAACCTCTCGAGAGTCCTCATTTGTAGTATAAGCAAGTTTCCCTCAGTTCATCTTCTTGTAGCTCTTCGTACAGAGTCAGTTATCGCATCCATGCGGCTCAGGGGCCACTTCTGCAGATGTAGCGAAAGCACGACAGACAGCACGACAGAGGGTATCGAGATACGACTTGTACGATAGACCCAATGCTTCAAATTCTTAGTTTCAGTTGCTCCTATTTGGAGTACAGGCTCAGCATCTTGAAATTCGAACTGGTAAAATCAAAGAGGGTACTCTGGACTACCAGTCACGATGCCGTCCAGAACGCGCCAAACTGTACGCTTTAAAGTGAGCCAGCCGCAGAGACCAATACAGAGTATGATCTTGGATATATTTGAAATGATTCAACTATCATTATGCCCATGTGCTATGTCCTGTTGTGGATTTCTGTTGGAGTGACATCGGCTTTCGACCCCTGAGTCGAAATTGTATCTTGACGATTTAGGGAAAGGAACATCGCGTGTCGTTTGCAAAAGACTTCAAATAGGGCACTAATACATGTTTGGAAGCGGTATTAGTATACTCTGCGGGTTGGAAGCCCCCACTCGCCAGTGATGGAATGTCATGGGTCCATCTAATATCAAACGCATCGATGGGCAGCGTCACTGACAAATATCACCACAACAAGACATGCACGAATATGGAATTTGACAGCAAATTTTCTACTACATCTAATGAGTATATTGCATCACTATAGAAGTCAAGTTATCAAACTTGGTAGAATAAAGGGTTGGCGTGAAATGCACACGAACAATACGAACTGGGGAACCAGGCCACCATTCTACAAGACTATCTACAATGTGATATCAGTGTAGCATCCCCTGATATACAAGCTTAACAGTGAGAGCTCTAATACTGGGAAAACTCATGGACAGTGCCATGGGGAAATGAGACCAGCACTCGTAGGGAGCAATAGGCAGCACGCGTCACCTTGCAGGGCCGCCCATTCCATCTATCAGGGCCAGTGCCGTTAGTCACAGGGAATGTTCTAAGCGATTTGATACTCTGCTGTTTGTCTGTGGTGCCGTGGCAACCTATATCTGTTGTTGTGGTGCATGTTTTTCTCCCACTCAAGCGCTGCCGCCTGCACTCCTTTTCTCCTACAGCACCAAAACACACATTGAGAAGATAGCGAAGCAAAGCGCTCACCTTCACATCTCTAAATCTACTCTCGATTCAACTCACTTACACATCTCCCTTCCCCTTACTCTATCATCTTTCATCTGTTCTTCCTTTTCGTCATCTCATCCAGGTCGCGACGTCTTGTTCGACTTTCCAGACATCACCTCACTCGGGCACTCAGTGTCTACATTCCTCTCCTATCCCATCCATCATCCTTCACACTGTTACCTCAAGCCTTTACTTCTTCACATTCATCTAGGCTGTCTAAGGATACTCCAAAGATAGCCATCATGTCGGCTGCTCCCGACAGCTCGGTTCCGCCTCCTCGGCCCGCCGAGTTCTTTGACAAGTTTCCAAATGAAATCCTCAAATTATTTGCCGAAACAATGGTCGAAAGCAACAACTCTAGAAGCCTTGCTAACTTCGTCCTTGCGTATAAACCGGGAAAACAACTTCTTGAAGAGGTGCTCTACACCAGGGACATCCGCCGTGGGACCTTTGATGGTTTCACTATGGTCATGACACACAGTGATCACGACGCAACCCAGGCTCTCTCGAAATACCCTATCAACCTCATCAAACTCCATATTAACAAGCAGCTCACTCGAGATTTGCCTGATGGAGTCGCCACATACACCATGCTTCATGGCGCTGCGGCCAGAGGAATGCATACAACTATCCGGAAGCTGCACGAACTAGGTGCTGAATACCTGGATACCACCAATTTCAGTCCCATGATGGATCAAGCCTTTCAAGTGTCGCTACAGGCGCATCAAGACCGTGCCATTATTTCCTCTGAATTCAGATCACTACGCCACCGTTTGAAATGGAAGCCTGGTTTCGCCGTGTTTATCCAAAACGACATGAGAACCTTCAACCTGCTGACCAGGTTGTGGGATGCTTCTGAAGTCGGAACATGGGAGTACACGCCAAGGCTCAATGTCTCCGGGCCATCTAGGTTCCCTATGACTATTCATCACCTAGCTGTGTTTGGTGACAACAGCTCCGCCGCCGAGAACAAGTCGCTCGCGTGGTCGCAGTGCGCACGAGTGCGTTTTCCCCACAATGTCGAGGCTCCAGCGGGAGAAACCAAATGCTCAGTCCTGCATCTCGCCCTCAAAGCAAATAACCGGCCAGTGTTAGAATACCTCATCGAGCGGTGCATTGGCTTCCAGGCCCATTTCGTCGACAACCAGGGCAACAACCCCCTTCACACTCTCCTAAAGCTCGGCATGCAAGTTAACTCCCAGCCGGCGCGAGCTGAGTGGAAGAAGCTGCAGAAGGTATTTTTCAAAGCTTCAGCTCATCTGCGATGGAACCCATTGATGCCACAGACTCAATATCCCTTTCAGACGCCGCTCCACATGGCCATGGCAAACATCCAAGAGGAAGGATGGGCAGCGTCCAAATTCATGTGCCAATGGATTGTCGACTTCGTCTTGAAAGACGAAAAGCGTTTCAGGGAGGTCTTTGGGCTTCCCCCTGGCTCTATCATACTCAACCACCCGGATGCGGAGGGACACACGCCTCTGAGTCGCCTTTGTAAAGCCGCCCACGACCGCGAGGAACAACCCTCAGCTGGTGTCTTGAATCTCATCCACAGGTTTATGCGGGAGGGCACTGACGTAAATCTCGATGTCAACCGCCTGTTTACTCCCCGGGCCTATGCACATTCTATCACACATCTGATCAAAAGGAACAGCAGAAGGAAAAGTCACTTAGCCCTGACAATCTTTTGTGGGGGTGGTCGTTCTCATCACGCCGAGGTCACTGGAAACTACCCCAACCTTCCGCCGACCAATTTGTCGAATGTTGTCCATGCTCACGTACTTCGTCTCAGTCATCCCATGGCTTTGCCAGCCCCTTTCCACTCGCCTTTCCTGCCGCCGGATCAAACTCACGCAGACCACGAAAAGGCTACCTGGGCCATGAATCTTGGAGTAAGGGCACACAATGTCATCATGGCTCCTTATATGGTGCCCGCCCAGGCCAGTGCCACAGGCACTGGGCAAAACGATGCTCAGGCCTAAATGCCATCTGGGCAAACTCCCTACGACACCAACATGGCGACCTCAACCACGACCTCGATTTTTTTCAAGCGCACGAAACACGATGGATGGTCTACCTTCGGGGTAGAGGACAAAGTTGGTATTGGAGGGGTTGGGTGGAGAGGCGAGGGTTGAGTTCGGTACAAGGGACGGGAGGTTGACGGTATTCTTTTTGGAATGGGAACAATGGCGCAATGGGGGAAAGCCCCCGGTGATGATGTATGAGTTTTGTAACGATGTATGAGCAATGTCACGATATATGAGTAATTTTGAAACCTGACCATGGCAGTGAATGTTTGTGACACTGACTAACTCTCCTTTTCTCCCTCCCCCACTCACTGACTGTGAAGTCAAGTGATTATCTTCAAAGATGCTTTGGAGCTTCTTATCACTCTGCATGTATCAATAGACTCGCACAAGAACGAGTAAACACTAACCTCCAAGCCTCCGCAATATCAAGCTTCCTAAATGAGTATCTCGATAAGAGATCTGCGGTGAGAATCTACGGACGCTTATCAGTGTACAGCCTGACTAGTCCTGTGAGCCAAAGTCATGGGACATCCTTCCCAGATAAGCCACACCAAACTACCCGTATCCTGGTAAATATACAGGAACATACCTGTATATCTTATAGGTTACCTATGAATTTATGGTTCTCACTTGAAATTACGCTTTAAGTATTTCAGTAAATGAACAAGAATCAGGTAGATCAAGTCGTTTACACACGAGATACTATTCACCTAATACACAAGCCAACATACCCTAAACCTTCTCCGCAAATCGCCAAGACAAAACCCCCATGTCTTCTGTCTCGGACGTCCACTCCCCAAAAAGGCAGGTTTTCAAGCATTCATCCCCACACTCTCTACCTACATGCAGAAGTTCCGTGCGCTGATCGCCGGCACTACCTTATCAGCGTGGGAGCGTCCCAGCCTCTAACTGGACCCTGATCTCCAGGCGTCTAACAGCAACTGGGCAATCATCTGCCGACTCACCTCCTCGCCTATCACGATGCCTCGTGCCTGAGAGATCAACACTGCTACTTGCCGAGATGGGAGACCGTGAGACGTGACAAGAGGTTATGCGCCGGATGCATTGTCCAACAAGGAAGGAGCATGTTGTTTATGTGAGTTGCTTGTGTATCCTCGGAGAATTAAGACGAGATGACTATGAGTAGACGTGTATCAGATAGAGCACCTTTGAGCTCAAGGATAACTAGTATAAAGACGCAAGTATAGCTTCTCTATTATACTCTTTACCTCTCTCCTCATCCCTCTCACTCTTCTTCCAAATATCTCAAGATGAAGTTCTCTATCGCTATTCTTCTTCCCGTTGCCGGTGTCCTCGCTGCGCCTACACCCGTAAGTCACTATTCCAGTCCTTAGGCCCTTCTCTAACATATATCTAGCCTGGCATTCCCACTGCCTCCAGTGCCCGAACTCTCCTGAGCGGCCTTACTGTCGCGGCTTCGTCCAACACCGGTACCTACGATAGAGATCTCTTCCCTCACTGGGAGACATACGAGGGTGCTTGCAACACTCGGTGAGCCCACCTGCTGTAACAAGACCACAAGCATGTGCTGACAAGTCAAAAGCGAGTTCGTCTTGAAGAGAGATGGAACAGGTGTCGTGACCAACTCTGCCTGTGCTGCCACCGCCGGCACTTGGAAGTCTCCGTACGACGGAGCCACATGGACACAGGCTAGCGATATTGATATCGACCACATGGTTCCTCTGAAGAACGCTTGGATCGTAAGTCAACCAGTCCTTGAAACTTGTCTCGCGCTGTTGAAATAAACTAACACATCACAGTCCGGAGCCGCATCCTGGACAACTGCAAAGCGTACTGAGTTCGCCAACGACGTGACAAGGCCCCAGCTGTGGGCAGGTAAATCAAGCCAATACCGTGATAACACAAGATTCAAGAGCTGATACATAGTGTAGTCACCGACAACGTCAACCAGTCCAAGAGCGACAAGTCTCCTGATGCCTGGAAGCCTCCTCTGACGAGCTTCTACTGCACCTACTCCAAAAGCTGGATCCAGGTCAAGAGCTACTGGAAGCTGAGCATCACGAGTGCTGAGAAGACTGCGCTCAGCTCTATGCTCGACTACTGTTAAGTGAGCCTAGTGTAGAATGGTACTGGGAGGAATGAGATATCGAAGAATATTGTATATACATCACAGACATGATCTGAGGGCTTGTTACCACTCGCCGCAGTCCATAGTAAATACACAAACATTTCAATCGAAGTTCTATGGCCTGATTCTCATGGTGGCCATGATCCAACGATCTGAGTTGATAGATAGACCTGTGGCCTCATCAATACTTTCATCTGACCACTCGGTTCTGCCACATCCACAGTATAAGTCAATCAGTATCAAGTCGAAAGAGGCTGTCTGCATATTCGGTAATGTATTCATATGTCATCCAAATGTCATTATAGAAAAGAATCTTCATTATGTTTTTATCCAAATAATCAAGGCATGACTTGAATGCCTCGTCTTCCTCCATCCATCGACCCCACGCTCATTTCTTTTGTTTGTGTACCGTATAATTCAATATTATTCATAAACCACAACATTTGGGACCCCAGGGTAAGGTGATCGTCCGCGACGAAATAAAGTTGTGAAGTCAAAAAGAACGCCAATACCATATATGCACCATACGCTAAATCCCGATCGATGCCTGTGAATGCTTGCTCATACATTGACCGTCTCAAGGTCTCAGTGTCATATCCCCTTCGTCCTCGCTGCTGACATCCATATCTCCCTCGCTGAGCTCACCTCGCGCAGCTCGTTGCGCTAGGTCTCGCTCAGAATATATCTCTTGCTTTCGCGTATCCGCCTGTCGAAGACAGTCGACATATGTTGTAAATTTGACAATTTCGCGGAGTAAATAGGCGCTCTTGCGCTCCCAGTTAGACATGGCTTTCACAGCGTTGCTGCCTCTTGGCGTAAACGCCAGGAGCATGGGACTGCGAAGTCGGTTATGTGATTGCAGTTCAGCCTCGATTCCTTTAACGTAAGCATCCAACGTCTGAAGTTGGTCTGCTTCTTGCTGGGCGCTGGGTCGCATACTCTGCGTTGGCGGCGTCCACTCTGCGATGTGAACACGATCACCTGGCAGCTTGCCACGCCCACTGTTGTTGGTAAAGGCGCCTGCGACGTGATCAAAGCTGGAGTTGCGGAAACTACCGCTGTTGACACTAGTGCTTCGGCCGTGTGCTGCGCTACTTCCAGGACGAGAGGTCTTGCCCGGAGCAGTCTCATTGATGGCTGATACCAAGGCATTATTAACAATGGCCTCACTCCATCCATACTCAATATTACTTATACCACCGGTCAACGGATGGGTACTCAATCTAGCGCTCCAGTAATTGGCCGTGGTGACGAACTCCTTGCAGACCTCGGGCGTGCCGACCTGGAACAGATGGACAGCGCCGTTGGGTAGGCTCAGTGCCCATACATGTGGTCGAGCCCGTGAGTAGCCTGGTGGTGGGAGGGTGGACGCAATAGTCTGTCGGAGGTTATAGCAGCCTAGATTCGTCGCATTGTCTTGCCAGTTACCACCACCGACAATAGCAGGACCATTGCGAGCATTTCTGCCGCGGTTTTTCGCACGCATGGACTTGTTGGGCTGGAAAGAAAACAGATTCAATTGCCCCTTCTGGATGACAGCGAAGACCTCTGACCAATTTCTAGCTTTGGCCTTCTTATCAACGCCGTCCAGGTGATGCTTGTGAGTAACCATTCCCTCCTTGACCCATGGAGGTCCAGCAAGTTCGAGAGACTCGTCCTCAAGAAGCTGAGCGGTGGGGAGATCCGAGCTCATGATGGAAGGGGCGCCATCTCCGTAAACTTCCTCATCTCGAATAATGGCTTGGCTCAGGGCATTCGCGAAACCGATCGATTGCTGGTAGTCACTGCGAGGGAGATGAGAGCCAAACGAATCCTGCGAAACAGAGGTTTGTGTCCTTCCCAGTGATTGACGGCTCCAAGTGGCTGAAGATGCTGTGGGACTCCATATTGAGTTTCCATCGTCGAAGCTAGTACGGCTGGATGAAAAGCCATTGCGACTCATGGCAGCACGAGATCGGCTCTTGGATGTCCACCTTCCTGTGTTGTTTCGACCATTCTCGTTGATGCGGCCACGAACAGACAATTGACTCTCCGAGGGAGCCTTGCTAAGGACGCTGGGACTTCTCTTGAGCATTCCCATCACTGAGAGACCGCTGTTGGTGGGATGCAGGTTAGAACTCTTTTCAGACTCAGCACCAAACAAAGGTAGTCGTTCTTCTTTGATAGAATTGTAGATTCCCTTGAGGACAGTTTCTATCTGTTCCTCCCAGGCCTTCCTTGTACCCCTGAACGGCGACTTGACAAGCGGACCACAATCTTCGTTGCCCTCCGCAGGTAGGGTACCTGAGTCTGCACGAGCCGGTGGCCTGAAGGAGTGTCTGAAGGATTTTCGATCTTGCTCAGGTGGGTCCTGATTATCGCCATTCGCATCAGGGAGGATGCTTGGGCGATGGAAAGCATCAGGGGCTGATTCGTCGACGGCCTGCAGAATGGTTGTCATGGTGTTCTTGATGAATTGACTGCGGGTCATCTTATGCTCAATGTCGGCCATGTGAAGGTCAGTGTTGAGTAGCATGATTGAGTAGCAGATGGTGTGGATGACGTCTATCGCATGTTAGCTTAGTAGTTTAATGAGTATCAGTAATACTTACCAGTTGCTTTGAATCCGTGGTGAGGGTTGCAATCGCACCATCTTTTAGAAAACGCCACAAGGATACGATCAACCTGCTGAGTCTCTGCACGAAAGATCAATCGCCCACACACTTGTCTCAAAGCTTGGACAATGCTCTGGCTCGTAAAGTCATAAAGCTCCATATAAGCCTGGAGTGTGCGTTGCCGAATCGGACCCTCTTCACCCATGAATGAGGCAGCCTTCTCCCTTGAGATGAAATCCTCATTACCATCGTATATCTTTTGTGCCTTTTGTCGATCATCCTCGGTGGGATCACCAATGACGAATTCAGGCTCGTCAATGCCCTTATTTTTGATCGCGTCAAAAGTACCAAGTACCTTGGGGCTGGGGTCCGCTGAGCTTTCGATCCTTACACTAGGAGGAGCACTGAGGGCAGACTTATAATCTGTACCAGTCGAAGCTGATCCTGGACTAGAGGCTCGAGCTCCTTCGATGGGCAGAGCCAAGTTAGAACGACCTTGTTCATCCTCTGAATCAGACTGTTCCGCTGGATGGGAAGACTTCCTAGACTTGACCGGCTCCGTGCCAGCTCGGGGTATATCTCGAGCTGCAGTGCTTTCAGACTGCTTGGATTTGGACATACTGGCCAACAGACTCGACACTCCACGTTCGTCCTCGTTGTCACTCATTCCATCAAGATTAAGGAAAGAGTTATTCCGCGACTCGAATGGTTTGCCAGGCCTTTCGGGCGGTGGGCGGG
>JAAGWP010000404.1:0-86148 GCA_013266165.1 Fusarium graminum
AACCAGAACCAGAACCAGAACCAGAGCCAGAGCCAAAGCCAAAACACAACAAGTCAGTTCCTCAATTGGACAATGACAATGCCCAAGGCGACTAACCTGGACAAAGGTTACTTCCCCCTTACACCAATTGAGACTCCCCAAGATCGATTGGTCAAGGATGAGACCGTGCCAAGTCGGTTCGCTGATGGCTATGATGAGTCTATGGAGGAGACAATCAAGCCCGTGAGGAACCGAGGAGGGAACCAAAGGGCACAGAACATCTTCCAGGACATCAGACAACAGTCGGACCAAGTCATGCCCGTCTCAGCCCGGTCAAACACTCTTCCCGAGACCTCCTTCACTGGAATGCCAATGTCGACTCCCGACTACATGAACATGAACACCTTTGGCAACGAGTTCATGAAGATTGAGAGCAACTTTGGCCGCGAAGACATCCACGGTCTCACCCTCAACCACCAAATACCACAGCAATCCACCCCCAACACTCCCCAGATGACCCAGTTCATCGGCTCATTCGACAACAAGCCCGATCTCCAGCCCTACCCTCTGAGTGCTCACTCCATCTCTGGTACTCCCTCACAAACACCTTCTCGTCGTGACTCTCCCCATCGTCGCACAGAATCCGTTGCTAGCATCGCAAGTGCTGCCAGCATCGCCAGCATCAACATCGAGGAGACAAAGACAGAGACCGGCGTCACTCAGGATGAGATTGCCCAGTTCATCAGCGGCCCTGAACCAGAAGGCGGCAAGTGGACATGCACATTCGAAGACTGTGGCAAGAAGTTTGGCCGTAAGGAGAACATCAAGTCTCACGTCCAAACTCACCTCAACGACCGTCAATACCAGTGTCCCACATGCAAAAAGTGCTTCGTCCGACAACACGACCTCAAGCGACACGCCAAGATTCACACTGGAGTCAAGCCGTACCCTTGCGAATGTGGAAACAGCTTTGCTCGCCACGACGCTCTCACTCGCCACCGCCAACGAGGCATGTGCATCGGCGCTTTCGACAACGTCGTCCGCAAGGTCGTCAAGCGAGGCAGACCCCCCAAGAAGAGCCGTCCCGACATCGAGACTCGCATGGAGAAGTCAGCGAGGACCCGCCAGAAGAACATGTCCGTCAGCTCAATGTCGTCCTTCTCTGCATGCTCGGACAGCTCAGCTGTCAACTCACCAGAACAATTCATGCTTGACGATATGATGGACATTGGCATGGCCACGCAAAGTCACGGCCTTTCCGCTGTCTCCTCAGCGCCCATGGGTTGCCTCACAGCTGCGGCGCTCCAGGAATATGCGTCCTCTCCCTCTACTGGAAGTGTGCACTCCTACATCTCTCCCGAAGCTATCATGGAGGGTACTCCCATGCACGCCGCATCACCAGCCAAGAGCGCCGGAAGCCACTACAACACACCTCCTGAGCTCTCCCAGTCGTCCTCTCCTCCCGCCACCAACTTCTTTGACGTCGACCCCAATCCTTCCCTTAACAACGATGATCTGGCTGGTCTTCCCGGAACGACAACCTTCGTAACCTCAGCAACTATGGCCGCTACACTCCCATTGTCAATGAGCAATCAGGATGAGGACATGCTGTATGCGTTCACCAACGAAGATGCTCTCATCCAGTTGGATCGTGAATCCAACATGCTCGTGATGGGCAAATACGAGGACGACCTTGACAACGTTGGCATGTTTGCCAACAACAATGACGATGTTTTCTTTGGAAGCAACTAAACAAATCACATCTGCATGGATTTGTCTTTGTTTGTGTGCAGCGAAGGATGAATTCCTTTTCGCAACTTAATCAGCCGTGTGCTTTGTTTCTTTCACTGCGGACAACACATTTCAGCTTCCGGAAGAAGTGGTATTTCATGTTTACGATACTCACACTTACGCTCATGTTCACGCCTTGGTGCTTATCACCAGCCAGCCATGTAATGCTCAACGACAGCGGTCATGTACACTAGGGACGAAGGGAATGTCAAAACGGCTGGGGGTTATTTTTTATCAGGTTATTTCTATTATCCATTGGGTTTCAAAAGGGGTTTATGGTATGGGACAATAGGCGAATGGAGATGATGGGGTATTTTTATGATTTGGGAATGGAAATTGGATTGATAGAAAGCAAAGGTCTCAGTGCGGTCGGGTGTCGTACACCTCTTGAGCCGCCCCGGAGTTTATGGTTGAGGCTTTTGCTTTTTCTTGGTAGTTGAATTACCAATGGGATATCATTGATTGACGATTTAAACTTGGGAACTTGACTCTGGTGATGTTGATATTGAATGACTTTAGCGGTCAACTAACTAAACTATGTGACTTTTCGCGGTTGGGGTGCAACACCATGTTTATTCATATCAGCGAGATATTTGTATTCAATTTATTAGTAAATGAATAAAATAAATAAATAAATATTCTTGATATTGTTCGCAGTACAGCATCACTGTGCCTTCTTCCAACCGTGGCATTGCTGAACCAGCATCTCACTAATTCTCCACTCATAAGAGGCAGCCACATGTTCCACCTTCAGCCTTTCCAATACATCAACAAAAACCTCCCATCGTCACCTTCGTTTTTCACACAACGCGACACTGATATTCACTAGTCGGCTGTAAGACTCTGTATTCCAAGTTGATTGGCCATGTTGACGCCAACTGTCGCCGTCAAAACCGGCTTTCTCTACGCTGCTGGGAATACCCCAGCTTCCAGCTTAACGAGATCGGTTCCTCAGAGTCAAGATGTGGACATTTTGTCACTGGGTTGTGGTGATCTACGCAACATTCTCTACACAACTTACCTTGAAAAAGGTCTACGTGGGTATCTGTTTGCAATATTACGTGCAAAGTAGCTAACTCAAATAGCACAGAGAAAGCTCGACATTACTTGTTGTGATGTTGTCGAACAAATTGTTGGTTGGTTACCCTGTACCAACACGCAGTTATAGTCGCTGACCAGGCACAGCTCGCAACGCTTTCTTTTTGACTTTTCTTCTGGACGATGATTGCAAGTTGAGTGGGGATCAGCTTTGGAATGTTTACTATCACCTTTTTGTGGACGAAGAAACTGCGTCTGCTGTGGTAGATACAGCCGCTAAACTACTGAACGAGTCAAAATCTCTCGATGATTGGAATAATAGCAGATACGGCAAAGCTCTTCGGTTCTGCGATGCCGATACACTGTTCGATGTTCGCCGTGTGTGGATGACCATCAAGACTGCCGCAACCAGGTGCCGATCTGATAGCTACATGGAGACGTTCCAGAAGAATATACAGCCATCGAAGGATTTCCGTGAGGAGGTACTTGGCAGAGGAGGCGCCAACGTTACAGCTATGCGATCTGCTGCACCTCTATCTCTCCAAGCAGGACCAAAGCTTCTTGAGATGTCGGAACAGTTCTGGAAAGATGGTGCAGTCACTCCGCGGGAGACCAAAGACAAACTGCCCAATCCGCTGCTTGCCAGCCTTCTTTCCGAGGACAGCATCTTGCATTATGGAAGTGACCCTATTCTGGGCTTCCATTTGGCTACTGCCTATGCCTCTCTACTCGATGGCTCGCCCCTTGAGTCCAAGAACCCAATGCCAGAATTTGTCGCACCCGCGGCTGCCAAGGTCCAATTCAATGAATGGATTTCTGCGTTCAAGTCGTTGAAGAAGAACATAGTTGTCCGCTTTGTTGTCGCGGATGCGCTGACTCTTTGCCACAGCTTCCAGGCCGCGCATGCAACGGGAAAACCGGCCAATCTCTTTCGCCGAACTTGGGACTCACGGCCGTTGATTCTGGATCCAAAGACCTACGGCAAAGCTGGTTCAGGGCCCTCGATCTTTGATATGATCGATACCTCGAACCTATGTGATCACATTGGTGCTCTCAACATCCTGGTTGCGGCTGGTCCTTTACTAAAAGATGAGCCATGGTCATCGCTGTTCACGGAGCTGTTGATCAAGCCCGAAGCTTCTCGGAGTAACGCGCTTGAGAAGCTCCTCTGTGGCCATGCGCCTACCATATCCTTACTCCTTGGCTTCAGCCCCGTGCAATACTGGACTAACGCCAAGGTTGAATCGCATGTGGATGAAATCTTCATTGCGCTCGTAAACGAAGTAAAGGGTGAGACTCAAACTCGTAATCGACTTGCTTGGAAGCGAGACAACCAGTTTTCGGGTCAGCCTCGACATGGAAAATTACATATTGATTCGAAGCAGCTCATCAAACTTCTCTCACCACTCTACGACTACATGTTCGAAGCTGAAAACGTATCCAAGGCGGAGGATATGCATCAAAGATCAAGCTCCTATACTCACTTCATCCGCACAAGCTTCGCCGCTATGCTCAAAATTATCATGAACCGAGTTGCTACAGAGTGGCCGACCATGTGCTCGTCACTGATCGACAATGTTGCTCAAGAACATCGATTCTTGTTGGCCAGCAATGGTATGCAGGACCTCTGCCTCCAGCTCCACCTGCTTGGTGTCAACACCGAGCCTTGGTTGATACAAGAGAGCAGAAGCGTCCCCGAAAACGGAGGCTTCAACCGTTGGAAATCTCTTCCTCCGGTCGTCGCCGTTACTGTTGTGGTACCCAGACTAGCAGTGACTCGACTCTATACACACAAGAACAAGAATTTCAAGACGGCATCACCTCCACTTGTTGGATCGGTGAGGTCTAGTCATGGCGCGACAGAAGCATGGCAAAACATGTTTGGGGATGTCCAGATCGCATTCGGCAATGTTGAAACCAAGAAGATGTCCAAAGAAGACGAATTTGAAGTTATCATCCAAAGAGATCGGGATGGCTGGGCAGGAGATTCTCCCTTGATTGCATCTTTCTACGTGCCTACTTCAACTTTACAGAATGAACCAAACTCGGCCCTGATAGGCCTCTGTGTCCCACC
This sequence comes from Fusarium graminum, assembly GCA_013266165.1. NCBI lineage: Eukaryota > Fungi > Ascomycota > Sordariomycetes > Hypocreales > Nectriaceae > Fusarium > Fusarium graminum. The sequence continues at coordinate 4,883 of JAAGWP010000404.1, forward strand.
CACAGGGCAAAACTCTGTCGTCTTCGGCTCTATCCTTGGAATGACCATGACTGTCTTCGAAACCCGCACTGACGATAAGTCAAAGGTGTTTGTAACGAAACATTTGCCAGGACAGAACACTTACCCTCTTCTCTGTAGTGCTGTGAAGCCACTTGAGAACTCGATGAACCAAGGTCAAGAAGATAAAGTGACAAAGATTATACTTGAAATACCACCTTCCGAGCCTGTCATCACTACTGTCACTGGTCATCTGGATATCACCTCAAAGAAAGGGAGAGACCTTCTGAAGGACAAGGTCCCAATCAAGTTCCGTCAGCATGGCCCGTTTGTCATCGATATTGTGTTCGGCAACAACCAGTACGTTTGTACTCTCAAGTTTCCAGTACCTGTCACCCAGGATGGGCTCAAATCAAGAGTTGCTCGAAAAACGGGTTACATCGAATTGATCGCACCTCTAGCGCAGCCAGGATCCTCCCCTGAGCTCTTGGATTTCATCTTTCCCTCCGCAATCTCTTCCTCTGGCGTTCCAGCAAGTCTCAACATGACTCACCTGAACCTCGACAATCTTCCGGTTCTTGATCTGGAGAGCAAAGACAGAAATCGGTGGATGACAACGCTGACCTCCATGTCATTCTCAGCACGCGAAAAGCGCCTCCGAAATATGCGCGACGAGAACGACATCTCATACGACCCAGTCGTTAATTTCAAGGAATCTGTCTTCACCATGTTCATGATTGCATCGGGCTTACAGGGTGGCCAGACAGGCCTATTTGCTATCAGTCATCCGAAACGAGGAGGAATTCACATGCTGGTCTTTGTGTCTGCTATCAGGCTTGACGGTGATGCTGCTTCTGTGGTTCTAGACGCGGCTGTCATCCCGTTTACCATGGATCTTGTCACGTCCGGGCGAATGCAGTCATTCCTTTTGATACTTCGGGAGCTTGAGTGTGGCAGCATCGATGTGGACGACGCCGAATTAGATCTCTGGAAGAAAGCTCTTCCTTCGATGGTAGAACGATGCAGGACTTGGTCTCACGGCAAGGGTTGTGAGTATAAGAAGAAAGGGGCTACCATCCCGTTGAGCCTCAAAGATGGCGAGCAGGTTTTATGCTCTTGTGGAAACGGCAGTCTGCCCGAAGACTTCGTGTCCCTACCCGAATGGGAAAATGCAGCACCGAATGCAGTTCGCATTGCAATCAGTCCGACGTATGCGATTCCATTCAACGAAGAAGTCGTTGACCCTGCGGAGATTCCCAATATGAGATCCCCAGTCACTCGTGTTGAGCGATGCAGAAGCTGTGGGAAACCAGAAGGGCAAGTAGGAGTAACTCTGAAGAAGTGCTCGCGTTGCCAGAAAGTCAAATATTGCTCAGGAGAATGCCAGAAGAAAGATTGGAAGAAGCATAGGGCGGAGTGTAACTAGATGAGTCAAGTTCACTAAGCTACGGGTATTGACAGTAAGATGCATGAAAGCATATGATAGGGATCCTGAACCAAACGAATTAAAGCTTCAATGGCACAAAGCACATAGGGGAGAAAAGTATAGAAACTAGCTATGAACACTACGATCTGAGAGAGAGGATTTCGGTAAATGTTGGCGAAATCAGATATGTCAAAGAAATAGGAAAGATGTCATTGTAAGAATGGTGAGTGAAGTTGTGTCCCCTATCAACAAGAAAAGTCAACGTTCGATGCCAGGTACTGGATAAACAATACCTGCAGGCATTTAATGCCATGATATAACATAGCCTAAGCCTACACTGATTGGCCCCTCACTGAACCCCGCCGTGCTCCCACCTTACACCGCTCTCAACCCCTTGGAGGGCAGGAGGGGCAGAAAAAATGTCCCAGCCTAGCCCGTTCGCTATTGCCTGTGACCAGCTGGTGCAAGCTTGTGCGATTACGAAATCGCGAAACCTCCATCAATACCTACTACCGCTTTTCCAAGCCTCGACCTTTTCGATCTCAACATAGCCTTCGTGCCTACCGAGATCTACAATCATGTCGGCCGCACAACTTCTCAACCCCAAGGCCGAGTCCCGAGTTCGTCGAAACCCCCCGCAGACAAGTGGCCTTGCAGCCTGCTAACCCCGTTGTCGCAGAGGAGGGGCGAAGCTTTGAAAGTCAACATTAGCGCTGGTGAAGGTCTACAGGATGTCCTCAAGTCCAACTTGGGCCCCCTGGGAACTATCAAGATGTGAGTGTTCTTTCGGCTCAAATTGACTTTACCTGAAAACTAACGATTTCTTAGGCTTGTCGATGGTGCGGGCCAGGTACCGTTCTCTATCAAAATCCCCTTCGACGACCCCTAAAAACTGACCGACACCTTCAGATCAAGTTGACCAAGGATGGAAATGTTCTTCTCCGCGAGATGCAAATACAGAACCCTACCGCCGTCATGATTGCCCGAGCTGCGACCGCTCAGGACGATATTTGCGGTGACGGAACCACCTCTGTGGTTATGCTGGTCGGCGAGCTTCTCAAGCAAGCAGACCGATATATCTCAGAAGGCCTGCACCCTCGCATTATTACGGACGGATTTGAGGTTGCCAAGATCGAGGCTCTCAAGGTGAGTTTCATAGCTCGTCACTTCAAAACGTTGGCTTATTGTTGTAGTTCCTCGATTCTTTCAAGCTCGCTAAGGAGGTTGACCGAGAACTCCTCCTCAACGTCGCCCGAACATCGCTCGCCACCAAGCTCAACTCGACTTTGGCCGCTAACCTCACTCCCGATATTGTCGATGCCGTTCTTGCCATTTACGAGGCACCCGCGAAGCCCGATTTGCACATGGTGGAGATCATGAAGATGCAGCACCGAACAGCCGCCGACACTCGGCTGATTCGCGGACTGGCCCTCGATCACGGTGCTCGTCACCCCGATATGCCCAAGCGACTTGAGAACTGTTACATCCTCACCCTCAACGTCAGCCTCGAGTATGAGAAGACTGAGATCAACTCAAGCTTCTTCTACTCTAGCGCCGAGCAACGTGATAAGCTTGTCGAAAGTGAGCGTCGCTTCGTCGATGCCAAGCTCAAGAAGATCGTTGAGCTCAAGAAGGAACTCTGCGGTAACGATGGTACCAAGAACTTTGTCGTTATCAACCAGAAGGGCATCGACCCTCTGTCTCTTGACGTTCTCGCTAAGAACGGCATTCTTGCTCTTCGACGAGCCAAACGAAGGAACATGGAGCGACTTCAGCTTATTTGCGGTGGCACTGCTCAGAACAGTGTTGATGACCTGTCTGAGGAGGTCCTGGGCTGGGCTGGTCTTGTCTACGAGCAGACACTCGGCGAGGAGAAGTTTACTTTCGTCGAAGAGGTCAAGGACCCCAAGTCTGTTACTCTTATGATCAAGGGCCCCAACGCGCACACTATTGCTCAAGTGACTGACGCCGTTCGCGATGGTCTGCGAAGTGTCTACAACATGATTGTCGACAAGTCTGTTGTCCCCGGAGCCGGTGCCTTCCAGGTTGCCTGTGCTTCTCACCTCAAGAGTGATGCCTTTGGCAAGTCTGTCAAAGGTAAGGCCAAGTGGGGTGTTTCGGCCTTTGCTGATGCTCTTCTCATTATTCCCAAGACTTTGGCTGCCAACGCCGGTCTTGACATCCAGGATGCTCGTAAGTTTTCTTGTTCATGTGTTTGAAAACACACTCTAACTTGTCACAGTTGCGGACCTGCAGGATGAGTACGCTGATGGAAACATTGTCGGGTTGAACCTTGAGACCGGTGAGCCTATGGACCCTGAGCTTGAGGGTGTCTTCGACTCCTACCGAGTTCTGCGAAATTGCATTGCTTCTAGCTCCAGTATCGCCTCTAACCTTCTGCTATGTGACGAGTTGTTGAAGGCTCGACAGATGGGCAGAGCAGGCGGACCCGGACCTGGCATGGATGGACCTAATGATCACATGTAGGAGATACCACGATGAAAATGAGGCTAGACAAAAGACTCTGGGACGTAATATACAAGATTACGACAAATAACTATGACTAAAATACATGTTTGTGGTTCGTAGCACTATTAAGAGTACCTACTTCATGTGTAGATGTAGTTGGGCTTCATGTTCTGGCGCTAAGCCCCGCATTCTCCTACAACTTTTTTGAAGAGAAAAAATATTTACCCCACCATAATCACCTATCAATAACCATCAATATCAACATCATGGCCACATACGATTCCGATTCCTCAAACGGGGAGTTCGAGGAGACTAATGTCCTTTTGGGATATGCTTCTAAAGAATCAGATGAAGACACTGTCAGCAAACTTGGTGGTCGTCCTGTACGTATCTGGACCGTCCCGCACTAAACAGAGTCATGGTTCCTAACAACGAAATCAGGACTGGCTAGACGAGAGCGCCCCTAGTGCCACCTATGCACGATGCAAAGTATGCAAAGATCTTATGGCTCTGATTCTACAGCTCAATGGCGAACTTCCTGAGCGATTCCCCGAACATGAGCGACGAATCTATGTTTTTGCATGTAGACAACCGACCTGCCGGCGTAGAGAGGGTAGCATTCGTGCGCTGAGAGGCGTGCGGGTGTGGAAGGACGAGACCCCCAAGGAGCAGAAAGAGGTAAGGAGGACCGAGGAAGAGAAGCCCAAGAATGATGGCCCTGGGTTGGGGGACACATTGTTTGGATCCAAGGGCTTGGGAGGCGCTTCCAATCCGAATCCCTTCTCTAGCAACGCAAATCCTTTTAGCAGTTCTGGCAACCCCTTCAGTTCCGGATCAACCAACCCATTTTCCTCTTCTACTGCGCAACCCGAACCGGTCAAGCCCGTCTCTCCTGAGCCAGAGTCTTCCCTCACAAAGACATTCGCCGAGTCTCTCAACATCAAAGATACACCAGCGACACCACCCCCAGCTTCAGAGCCCTGGCCTGCTGAAGATGCGCAAGCACAGCCTTACCCTACTCTCTATCTTGCGGATGCCGACTTTGAGACTCTGGACCCCAAGCCCACTGCTGTCCCCTCCAACGCCCGGCTGGAGGACGCCGATGCCGCGGAACCTTCCATGCTGGACCGCGAAGCTTTCGAGTCGGCCATGGATGCGACTTTCCAGAAGTTCGCAGACCGTCTAGCGCAGAATCCCGATCAGGTTATTAGATACGAGTTTGCTGGTACTCCTCTGTTGTACTCGAAGAAGGGTGCCGTTAGCGAAGCTGTGAACAAGGGCGCCATTCCTCGATGCCCGAACTGCACTGCGAGAAGGGTTTTTGAGGTGCAGTTGACACCGAACGCCATTGCAGAGCTTGAGGCGGATGATATGAGCCTGGAGGGCATGGAATGGGGTACTATCATCGTTGGCGTGTGCGAAAAGGATTGCTCACCTCGAGGAACACCACTTGGACAAGCTGGATATCAGGAAGAGTGGGCTGGCGTGCAATGGGAGGAGCTGTCAAAGGGAAACTAGATGTCGAAAACTTTTTGAAATGAATATAGCGGGACATCAAAAGCGCGGTAAGCAATGAGTACACAATCTTTGGGCACGAGGGAGCCAAAATACGATATATCAACAAATCGCAAAGTTCTATAAATTTCTAGATCCTTGGATTGCTCTGCAATGACATGTCCGATTAAACGCCTAGTTTTTGTAAACCCCGCCATGCTACCATGCGAGCCCTTCCTAGCCCCTTCGCATCATGAATCGTCATGTCCGAATCCTATCAAAAGGGGGGAAGTCCGCAAGAAACCTCTTCTCGTCCGCTAAAACTCTCAAAAAGCTTAAACAGTGTCCTCCCACGACCGTCGGAGCACTCTGGAGAATTGCTCGACGTTGACATCCTCACGGATCTCGGACTTCTTGGCCTCGTTGTCGGGGTTTGAGGGCACCTTGACGATACCGTCGCTCTCGACAGTCCAGCCGCAAACCTCGGTGACGAACTTCTTAGTGGCGTCCTCGTTGAGGCCGAGCCATGATTCGAGGTGAGTGATTTGAAGCTCGCGGAAAGCCTGCGAGACGAGTAGTGCAATGCGGTGACGGACAAGTTCTTCAAAGTCAGGGATGTCGGCAATCAAATCGGCAACCATGTCGTCGTCAAGGTCGGCCCAGAAGCGGGAGTACTGAGCACCCTCAAGCTGGCCGTTGAGGGATCGGAGCTTGGTGATAGCCTCGCCGAGGTCGCCAGTGACAGCTGAGGAGGGGTTGATGAGGTGGAGTGCGAGGGAGAACTGCGCGGAGGGGAACTGGGTCATGGTCTTGACCAGGATGTTGGTGATAACCTCATCCTTAATACGGTCAGGGTTGAGCTGATACCTAAAAGAGAAAGAGGGAATTAGTCTTGGGTCGAGTAGGCCAAGGCACGGCGAGCTAGGGAATGGGGCATATCAGTTGCACTAATAATCGACTTCACGTGCAGGTAATAGAAACGTTGACAAGCAGTCATCATTCAAAGTCCGCGTCTCAAAGCAGTATACATGAAGACTCAACACTCACAGCTTCAGCAGTGTTCGGTTGGCATTGCAGTCAGTGAACTTCTGCTCGCATTGGTCGCCCAAGTAGGTCTCAAGAGATCCAACAGCCTCGGGGTTGTATCGCTCGAGGCCGTTGATGATGGCCGAAATCTCGCTGGGCCTCTCAGGCGGGTCTTCTCCGTTCATGGTCGTGGTATTGATGGAGGGGTCGTTACGAGGGGGATGTCGGGGGGAGGTTCGCGATGGTGGGGCAGAGCAAAGATTTCGATGGTTGTGTGAGGTGAAACCGTAAATCGCTTGTGCGTGCCAAAGTGGTTTAGCGTGGAGTAGCGGGCTGGTTAAAAGCTATATAGAGGTATCACGTGCATTCGCGCTCAACGTCGTCATAGAGGCGCCGCGTTCTGGATTGTTAATTAGAGATAGACGTGAATGAGGCGTATTCTTTGTTTACAAGTTTCTGGCAGTTTCATTTGTTCCTGACCGAGACAAGCCCTAAGTCTCACGGACAATAGATGCAATAGAGAGCATAAAATACATCGATCATGCCGAGTCCAACCAAGAAACGGAAGCTGAACACTAACACCAAGTCGACAGCACCAGCCCGAGGCTTGGAGTATTTTTTTTCGAAACAGAAGCAAAATGATACGGACTCTGCGAAAAAGGTCAAAATTGAAGAGAAAGATGGCGCATCGAGTGACATTCCCACGCAATTAACAGATGAGGAATTGGCCAGGAAACTTCAGGCGGAATGGGATCAAGAAGTTGCCAATACACCACAATCCACAGTTCAGACTCAAGCCATTCAACTACCAAGTAAAGGCAATGACTCGGTATCTCGAGACGAAAGCCCAAGTCCCGCAGGTCCAAAGCCAAAGCTGCCTATCACTCTCCCAACTCTCAGCAAGCCTGGCACAGTCACCAAGACTAAGCCCACTCTTGGCCTTCAAGCCGCGGGCATGGCCGAGGATACAACAACAACTTCGATACCTTTTGATGAATCTCCTCTCGCCTTTGACCCATCTGAGTATCTGGATCAACTGAAGGGTCATTGGGCCTCTGAAGGTGGCAATGCATCCTATGCGCTTCTTACTCGCTGCTTTATTCTCATCAACGGTACCACAAGTCGGATCAAGATTGTAGACACTCTCGTGAATTGCTTGAGGGTCATCATCGAGGGTGACCCGGCAAGTTTGCTGCCAGCAGTACGTCAGTGTGATAGTCTTTGGAACGTTTCTGACTTTTTCAGGTCTGGCTTGCAACTAATGCTATCTCGCCTCCCTACATCTCCATGGAGTTGGGGTTGGGGGGCTCAGCAATATCGAAAGCGTTACGAAACGTGTGTGGACTTGATAATCGAGCCCTGAAAGCCATTTACGACAAGTACGGCGATGCTGGGGACGTTGCCTTTGAAGTCAAGAAGAAACAGAGCTTCACTCTTCGAAAGCCAAAACCCTTGACGATTAAGGCCGTGTACGAGTCTTTGGTTAAAATCTCCGGCAGTCAGGGACAAGGTAGTTCGGAAACCAAGCAGAGATTAGTTGACCGTTTGCTCCAAGACGCCCGTGGCGGAGAAGAAAGCCGATTCGTCGTGCGAACCCTCTGCCAACATGTAAGGTCATCTTTGCAGTTTTGTATCTTATCGCCTAACAATGAATAGTTACGTATTGGCGCTGTCAAAACGACAATGCTGATTGCCTTGTCGCGGGCATTCCTGCTCTCGCGTCCACCAGGAGCTGATTTCCCTCTAAAATCAGTATCCGACTTAGCCAAACTCAAGAAAGAAGACTTGACTGAGATCTGGGGTCGGGCTGAGGAGATAGTCAAGGCTTGTTTCGCCAGACGTCCCAATTACAACGACCTTGTACCCGTTCTTCTTGAGATTGGTGTTTCCGAGGAGTTACTGATACGTTGTGGTCTGACCCTTCACATACCGTTACGTCCTATGCTTGGAAGTATTACAAGAGATCTATCTGAGATGCTTACAAAGCTCCAGGGCAGAGATTTTGCTTGTGAGTTTAAGTATGACGGCCAGCGAGCCCAGATACACTGTGATGATAGTGGGAAAGTCAGCATCTTTTCCCGCCATCTGGAAGTCATGACAGATAAGTACCCAGATTTGGTCCAACTAATACCAAAAATACGAGGAGAAGGTGTTGGTAGCTTCATCATGGAGGGCGAAGTGGTGGCGGTTGACCGTGGAACAGGAGAGTTGAAAAACTTCCAGACACTCACAAACCGGGCGAGGAAGGATGTCGACATTGGGAGCATCACTGTGGATGTTTGTATGTTTTCGTTCGACTTGATGTACCTGAATGGGCAACCGTTGCTAGATCGACCTTTTCGAGAAAGACGAGAACTGCTACGATCACTCTTCAAGGAGATTCCACATCACTTTACTTGGGTGAAGAGTCTCGATGCCACATCTGCGGATTCGGAATCGGTTCTCGAGTTTTTCAAAGCTGCCACAGAAATTAAGTGCGAGGGAATTATGGTCAAAATCTTGGACAATCTGCCTACAGTACCGTACGTGGATGATGCAGAAGAGGGACTAGAAGGCTCCAATAAGTTGTTGACACCCAGGTCAAAGTCCAAAGCAAAGGGCAAGTCGAATGGGGAGCACAAAGCTAAAACGAGACGCAAACCTTTGCTGGCAACGTATGAGCCAGATAAACGACTTGACTCGTGGCTTAAAGTAAAGAAAGACTACAATTCCAGCTTTGACACGATTGATCTTATCCCGGTCGCCGCATGGCACGGACAGGGACGTAAGGCGAAATGGTGGTCGCCTATGCTCATGGCTTGCCGCAACGAAGAGACTGGGTCTCTGGAGGCAGTCTGCAAGTGCATGTCTGGGTTTTCCGATAGCTTTTATAAGGCCAACCGAGAATTTTATGACGATGGTGAAGGGGGCGGCGAGCCCAAGAACACCAGAACCAAACAGCCTGGATTTATTGAATACTCAGGTCCAAGGCCTGACATCTGGTTTGAACCGCAAGAAGTATGGGAGATGGCCTTCGCGGATATCACACTGAGCCCAACCTATACTGCAGCAATCGGTCTTGTAAGCGATGAGAGAGGGTTGAGTATGAGATTTCCACGATTCATGAGGAAACGGGAAGACAAAAGTCTCGAAGAAGCAAGCACAAACCATTTTTTGGCTGGTCTTTGGCGCAAGCAAGAAGCCAAAGCCGCCTTGAATAAGGAGAACAAGGGTGAAGCTGGAGCAGAAGTAGAAGACGCCGAAGAAGCTGACAATTAAGTCCCAGTATCTACTTTGAGAGTTGATCAATATTGAACAATAACGCCATGCTCCGATCCCATAAATTCGATTTTAGAACATGAGTTTTGACACTGAAACCATCACTTGCCAGCGTTTAGCTTCTGAGCAATGAGACTGAAAACGGCGATTGATCCCATAAAGAGGACGGCGTTGTAGAACTAAATTTGATAAGTCCGTGTATACACGAAATATATTTTGAATCAGCTCACCGCTTTACGAGAGACGTCTCTTTCTTCATCGTCTGTCCGTGACTCGATAAAGAGTCGACGGAGATTTGGCATTGCCTAGTTAATTATTAGATCTCATGTGGTTATTACATTAGATAGAGGCTTTACCATTATATGTCGTGGTTGGTCTGATAGCGATTTCAATTCAAAGAGTATCTTATCGATGATTTCATTCGATCAAGAAACACTACTTGTTTCTTGGTAATATGATTCGGTAACCTCAGCCGAATAACGGTGATGATGTCGAGATGAATTCATAAAAGCTGATCGGGTGTGACTAAGCTGATGTAGGTGGCCGAAAATAAAATGTTAGCCATTTGAAGCCACGCACACAAGAACGGCAATCAGGCGGAAGTTTAGTTGGAGCTAGGGGGTAGCCAAGGGACCTCCACTGACAGAAGCCTACAGGACCACTGTAACACGCCCCCGACCCCCTCTGATGATTGAGGCTCCTAGGCCTGGTTCCTCGTGGTCTTGGCATCTTTTGGTGACAGTTACGTCTACCTCATCCATACCTACTCAAGTCGGCCAACTCCTTATCTATTATCTCGACGACACTACGCATTCCTGGCACACTCTCAGGTCCGTAGAGAAATTGGTGGATGTAGCTTCAACGCTTGAGGACAAATAGCTTGCACTCTGGCTGATCGACCCGATTCGAACGTCACCGCCCGTCTTGGACACTTAATCCCAACTTCTTGTTTCTCTCTCCTTCGCTTCCGCCACGTGCCCTTCCACGAACCTCGACAATGGCGGTAAATCGCATTCGCGGCGCCTTTGCCGTGCCTCGCAAGGGTGAGACCTTTGAGCTCCGTGCTGGTCTCGTTTCGCAGTATGCGTACGAGCGCAAGGAGTCCATCCAAAAGACCATCATGGCCATGACATTGGGCAAGGATGTGTCAGCGCTCTTCCCCGATGTCCTCAAGAACATTGCGACGAGCGATCTCGATCAGAAGAAGCTCGTATACCTCTATCTGATGTATGTGGATGAAGCTCCCCTAGCTCTCTAGCTACCAACAGTTCGTGGGGTAAGATCAGAGAGCTGACATGAAGGTTCAGGAACTACGCCAAATCGCACCCCGACCTTTGTATTCTCGCCGTCAATACTTTCGTCCAGGACTCGGAAGATCCGAACCCGCTGATACGAGCACTAGCGATTCGAACAATGGGATGTATTCGAGTGGATAAGATGGTGGATTATATGGAGGAACCCCTGAGGAAGACGCTGCGAGACGAATCACCCTATGTGCGCAAGACAGCTGCTATTTGCGTCGCTAAACTCTTCGACCTCAACCCGCAGATGTGTATCGAGAACGGCTTTTTGGAATCTCTTCAGGAACTGATTGGTGATCCCAATCCTATGGTCGTCGCCAACTCAGTGACTGCTTTGTCTGAGATTACCGAGACGGCACCCGAGACGAGGGCATTAATTGTCACACCAGTGACGCTGAAGAAGTTGCTCATGGCCCTTAACGAGTGTACCGAATGGGGACGAGTCACTATTCTCACAACCCTGGCCGACTACTCTGCCTCCGATCAGAAGGAGTCAGAGCATATCTGTGAACGTGTGGCGCCTCAGTTCCAGCATGTCAACCCTAGTGTGGTTCTTGCTGCTGTCAAGGTCGTTTTCATTCACATGAAGGCTCTCACTCCTGAGCTTGTGAGGTCATACCTCAAAAAGATGGCCCCCCCTCTGGGTACGTGTTCATCACAACTGCAAGTGAAGCCCTAACTGACTGTATCTAGTTACTTTGGTCGCTTCGCAGCCCGAGGTTCAATATGTTGCTCTACGAAATATCGATCTCCTCCTCCAAGCTAAGCCTGACATCCTTAGCAAGGAAATGCGCGTGTTTTTCTGCAAATACACTGATCCAGAATATGTCAAGCTCCAAAAATTGGAGATCATGGTCAGGATAGCAAACGAGCACAATTACGAGCAGCTCCTCGCCGAGTTGAAGGAATATGCCCTGGAAGTAGATATGGACTTTGTCAGAAGAGCTGTCAAGGCAATCGGACAAGTGGCCATCAAGATCGAGAACGCTGCCGAGAAGTGCGTTGCTGCTCTTGAAGATCTCATCTCTACCAAGGTCAACTATGTCGTTCAAGAGGTGATCGTTGTTATCAAGGACATCTTGCGAAAGTACCCCGGCTATGAGGGTGTTATCCCCACGCTCTGCAAGCATATTGATGAACTGGACGAGCCCACCGCCCGTGGATCTCTTATCTGGATCGTGGGTGAATATGCTGAAAAAATCAACAATGCAGACGAGATTTTGGAGAGTTTCGTAGAGTCTTTTATGGAAGAATTTACACAGGTCAGTAGTCTTGAGAGTTATCGGGACCAAAGCTGACCAAGCGTACAGACGCAATTGCAGATATTGACAGCTGTAGTCAAGCTGTTCTTGAAGAAACCCGGCAGTAGCCAAGGTCTTGTTCAAAAGGTTCTTCAAGCAGCTACAGCCGAGAACGATAACCCCGATATCAGGGATAGGGCTTACGTTTACTGGCGACTGCTTTCTTCAGACCCCGAAGTTGCTAAGGTGAGAAACTCGTCCGAACGAATGCCTGAATAAGCGCTTACACTTCCGTTAGAGTATTGTTCTATCCCAGAAGCCTACCATCACAACTACGATGACAACGCTGCCTCCAGCTCTTCTGGAGCAACTCCTCACCGAACTTTCTACTCTCGCCTCAGTTTACCACAAGCCTCCGGAGTCATTCGTCGGTAAGGGTCGTTTCGGAGCCGATGAGATCCAGCGAGCTGCCATTCAAGAACAAAAGCAGAACGCTGAAGACAACCCTATCGCTGCCTCGGTTGCTGCAGCCAATTCCAACGGTTCTAGCGGTTCCCAAAACAACATCGAGAACTTGCTCGACATTGACTTCGATGGTGCTGCACCTGCTTCTCATGAACAGAACAGCGCTTCAGCAACCCCTGACAGAGTGGCCAGCCCATCTGCTGGAGCACCTTCGAGCGCAATGGCTGACATGATGAGCATGTTTGATGCGCCAGCGCAGCCTTCCGGGGCGGGAACCTCTGGACAAGCCGCAGCTCCCACAAACAACATGAACGACTTGATGAACGGGTTTGAAGGCATGAACTTTGGAAGCTCAGCTACTGGCGAGCCTCTTCCAGCAGCAATGCAGCTGCAGCAGGCTCAAGGGGGGCCACAACAACCTAAGAAGGATAGCGATGACTTGTTGGGTCTGTTGTAAATGCGCACACGTACACATGAATTCCAAGCCAAGAGTTGGCCATTGGTTCGCAAAGGAGTACAGGAATGCTCTGGTAGGAAAAGAAAGATGTCACCTCAAACAAACCCTCTTGTTATCGCGTTGAACGCTTGCCAAATAAAGATGCTCTAATTACAAAGTTGACTCCTTGATATTTTTGTTACATCACGTACCGCAGTATAAAGTCGGTTCCGTACCGATATCCTATACTCTAATTTCCTTCATCACATGCATGTCCATCCGTCCCTTGTGCTCGTCATATGCTCTTTTATGCAAGAACTCCTTGTCGTGAATCTTCATTTCCTGTAAGGTGATAGATGGGAACCCCAAGAATTATACCTGCGCTTGTGCCTCGCTGGCTTCCTTCGTCTTGGCGTATTCATCGGGCGTTTGGCATTTCGCGGTCCAAGCGTGGATAATGGCGATCTCGTCCTTGAGCGCAGCGTTGACAATGCGATGGCGCTTGAGAGAGTTGAGGCCCTGGAACTGGGAAGAGACGATGAGAGAGTTGAAAGCCTGACCGCAGCCGCCTGCGAGGATCCGTTAAAGTTGGCTACCGTTTTCGACGCCGTGATCGGCTGGAGGGGTTTGGCGGGGTTACAACTAACCAGACATATCAGTGACTTCGACGTGAGTGGCCTCGAGGCGCTGCTTGATAGCGTCGCGCAGGGTTTCGTCTGTGATTTGCGACATTGCTTCTGGTGGGAGAATGAGAAGATATTATGTGAAAAGGTCTCGGTTTGCGGGAGGGAGAAGATCGTTGAGATTGATCGATTGATTAGATATCATCGTGGGGTAGTAAAATGCACAGTGTGAAGGCGCTGGGACCTAAGTTAGGCTGTCGATCCACTGAACCACAACCACCAAATTCTGACATCATATGTGCTCAGTTGGAATTGTATGGATATACCTCATTAGACCTTTATAGTACGATGTTTCATTTTTCAAAATTTATACTCTATAATTCACATATCACTTCAGATCGTTCACATCCAAGATGGTGAACGGGTCCTTATCGTACTTGCTCGTAACGACTTCCGCCTCGGGAACGCTCTCCTTGAGAGCAGCCTCCAACTTTGGCTTAAGGACCTCTTGGAGATAACCGCGCTCTGAATTGCTGTGGAAGACTTGGACAAGTGTTTGACCCTGCTGAATAGCCCTCAGAGCTGAGTGATGGCTCGTCTCGCCCGTCACCAAGAGGTCTACATTGGCCTTCTTGAGAACGTCGTAGCCGCTGCCAGCGCAGACACCGAAGCTGCCAACCTTGGTAGTCTTGAGATCAGCACCAACAGGGCTTGCTACCATGACATGCTTGAGACCACCAAGCTTCTCAGAGAGACGCAGGATGATTTCGGAAAGAGAGACGGCACTGTCGAAGCGGCCAATAGCACCGTAGCCGGCTCCAGAGTGACTAGATGGTGCATTGCTGCAGGGAATGGCTACGGAGCGTTTGCTCTGGTGGGGACCAGATACTATATCGGCCAGCCATGTGTTGAGTCCTTCAGGGGCGGCGTCAACTGCAGTGTGAGGGCAGTAGACAGCAATGCCAGCCTTGGCTAGGTGCAGAAGGGTAGCTTGCTGAGGATCTTTGTTGGTGATGGACTTGAGACCACCAAAGATGAACGGGTCTGTGGCCACATCAGCAAGACGACCTTCCAATGAGATCTTCTCAAGCTATTGATACTTACGGTAGCTAACAATAACACTAACGTCCTGCTCAATGGCATCAACAGCAACTTGATAAGTCAGGTCGTTAGTCACCAAGACTCGCTTTGTCTTCTTAGCATCGTTCTCTGAATTCCCAACCAAGAGTCCGACGTTGTCCCAACTTCTGTCTGCGATCTCTTCTGGGTAGAGCTTCTGCATAGAAGAAACGACGGCCTTGGTGAAGGTTGAAGATTCGACCTGCCAGGCGCCCCAAGCTCCGTTGCCGGTCATTCTAGAAGCGTAAATTTCGAGTGGTGAAGTGAGGCTACTTGGAGATCGACAGGAGGAGCAGAGTCTGCTTGGCCCTGCAAGAGAATTGAGAGATGGAGGTCTTGGGAGAGGTGACGAGACAGGTCGAGTCGATTTTGATATTAGTAGTTTGTTCAAGCTCCAAACAGAACCTCTCATAGCAATTGCTCGTGATGCTTGTAGCTGTCGATATGCCTTGGGAGGAAGTTGAAGGGTCTCTAGGTCATTTATCAGAGAGTGCTGATCGACAATTGACAGACTGCAAGGTCCTACTCACTAATGAAATGGACTGATAGCCTGTGAAAGATGAAGCTAAAAGCTAAAGCTGTAGGAGCTTGGGGCTAGAAGCGGAAGAGGGTCCATCAAATGAGATCATGGCGTGTGTGTACTCGTTTCGCACTGTCATCTCGCTGAATACAACAATTGACAGCTACGAACAGAGAGAGGGGCAGGGTATCAGGTACAGGAAACGTTGAAATCTTCATCATTGAGCGCAAAAGTATGAAAACGCTATAGAAAAGTACTGGGTATATCTCATTATTGCCGTCCGTTACCGTTCATCCTTTGATGCTCGACTATCTCTTGATACTCGACTGTCTCTCGATAGTCGTTCATCCCTTGATATCCTCGGGCTAGAAGCACTGCTCTTATTATCAACCTGCCTCAACGCCTCGTCACCCTCTTCAATGCATTCCTCGACATCTTTACCCCCAATTCCCTTCTCTTTCCATGACTCTAATAGTTTCCTCGGCATCGCCCACTCTTTGCGCGCTTGCGCAATCTTTCCCTCGCTAACAAGTTCCCGCAGCCTTTCAGGGGTCCCTAGAATCTGCGCCGCCAATTCTCTTGTCCGTTGTTGTCTGGCCGCAATCTCTCGTTGTTGGCCTTGCTCGGAATCTGGTGAGGGAACTGTTTCGCGCAAGGCTTCTCGAATAGAGGATGCTTGGCTGTAGATCTGAGCAATGGCTGGGTCGAGAGTTGAAGCCATGGGATTTAAAGGGTCCATGTTGGCTCTCATCTGATGTCCAAAATCAATGACTTATTTTGTAGCGCATGTGCCGTGATAACATACCTTACGGATCGTCTCGGTCGCTGTAATCAGCTTACTGTAGTTGTCATACACCAAGGCCTTCTTCTCAGCATCCAGCGCCCGCACTTCTCCCACGACACGGGTGTACAGTCTCAAGAGCTCCTCGAGGCTGCTTTTTGCGACAACTTTCGCGACATAGTCCTCGGCGTCAAAGTCAGGGGTATCAATCTCAGTTGCTGGAACTTCAGAATCGGGTATCTCGATGCGCGGGGCTGAAGCACGGAGGTTGTAGTACTCGCGAAGAGCAGCTCTATTGGATGATGTCTTGCGCTGCGGTTGAGGAGGCGCTGGAGGGTTCGTTGGTCCTTGTGTGAGCACGGGGGAAGCGAGAGCGGAGCGAGAGGTTTCGAAGGAGGGACGGTTTGAGTTTGTGGGAGTGCGCCGAGGAGGTTCGCGAGGGGAGGCTATTGTAGACATTTCGGAGGCTTCCTTGTGGTGTTCTGGAAAAGGTCGGCAATTTCGGTGGAGGTAAAGTTAAGGTGATGAATGACCAAAGGTTGAGGGACAGTTGGAAGTTGACAAGGCTGCCCGACCTGAGCTGAGGTGAACACGTAGGAGAATCATCAATGGTCGATGTCCAGCAATGCAGGGGAGCGGAGCACTAAATTTAGGGGACGGCCCACCTTCAGCCGCTGAAACGTCATTAATGTTACAAGGCTGAATGCAATTCTATTTCTGTTTCTCAACACCAAGGATCGATCTTGCGATAATCACCAATAACATTACAAAATGGACCTCAGTAACCAACTCCGCGCTTCTATACTCGCCCACAATCTTCCTCCGCCAGCAACAGCTTTCCTAAACTCTCTTATAACCGCACGCTCTCCTCCACCACCTTTACCATCTCTCTTAGCAACTGCCAAAGCCAGGATATTAGCGGCAGATTTGACCAGCAGCGCAATTATAAACGCAAGCGCTATCCAGGGACTTCCCTCTGATGCAGATTCTGCAGAATCTCGTGAGAGGCGTCTCCCAAGACCCGTGCACGTTCAGGTTCTAGATGTTGAGAATCTGGCACTGAGTCGCTGGGAGCAAGTCGAAGAGATGGAAGCTGTGGCAAGGGGTGAAACTACGCGTGGAAGGGAAGTTGTTCGTGTCACGGCAGAAGATGACGACGATAATGTCGTTGAGGGTCAGACCCAGACCCAGACTCAGCGTACTACAGGAGGTCGCAACACAGCAGGCCCAAAACCCGCGGGTAAAAATGCGACACATAGACTTGTCCTACAAGACTGCAAGGGGACAAAATTATATGCGCTAGAGCTACATCGTTTAGACACAATTGGCATTGGAAAGACCCAGATCGGTGAAAAAATCCTGCTCAAAGCTGGGACGGTGCTTGCACGGGGCATGATTCTTTTGGAACCGGATAAGTGTATTATACTCGGCGGTAAAATTGAGGCGTGGCAAAAGATGTGGGCTGACGGGAGGTTGGCGAAGTTGAAGGAGGAGATAAGACAGAACGAAAGGCAAGAGACCTGAGAAATATTAGGTAGCCTCCGTGGAATTATACATGATACCCCTTTACTATCACACATACATGGCCAACATATGTCTATTCTATATCATATCCATGCTTTATCAAGTTTCGGCAGGACGATCTATGCGTAGGCAGTCAGGATATGCTCCTACACATCCTCCCCCTACTCAAATTCCCTCCGCAGCAGCGGTCAATGATGTCCAACCACTCTGCTCCCATGGTGCCAAGAATGCTGCTCGCTGAGCATCTCCAGCAGCAGCAGTTCCAGCATACGTCTTTGATAGGTCTTGAGCTTCCAACAGGCCCTTTGGAGGAATGCCCCTTGAGGCTACCTTAAGAGCCATCTGAGCTGCGTGCTCGTCGCCGGCAGATTGGGCCAAGGCAGACCAGCCATGGGGCAAGCCTGGGTATAGCATGATATCTGTCTGCACCTGTGTTCTCATATCTTCTTCCGTGCGCCCCTCTCCCAGAGTAGCAATCGCCCGCAATACCTCGCCGATATGTGCTTGCTCCGAAGCTGTCACCTTGTGATTCGTGCGAAGGCTGTAGAGTTCTTCCACAACTGCCTCGAGGCTATCCTCGTCTTTATCCAACAAAGCGATAACACCTAGTAAAAGGACCGACTGGACATGCTCGGGATGCTTCTCAATTACCTCAAACAGCGCTTCGCGAGCCCGGTCCCGAGACACTTCCGATCCCTGGGCCCAAAGTACTTGTGCCAACAAGCACACAGCATCTGGATTACCGTCAGACTCTTCTAGGGCAGACTCAAAGTATGTGATGGCGTCGTCGAACTGGTTGTTGTAGTACTGGGCCAATCCTACAGTCAGGTGAGCAGACAAACGTGCCTTTTTGCGTTGTTCACTTGAGAGCTCATTGTCTGCCTCCTCGCTACTCAATCCCAATGCTAGTTCGCCACACTCAATTGCCTTCTTATAGGAGCCAGATGCGAGGTAGTTTCGTGCAAGATCGGTTTTAGCCAGAGCAAATTTGGCTAGACTTCCAGGAGACTCCGTGCTTTCGTAGTCAGCTTCAATAGTCGAGGAGAGCTTCTCGAGCGTATCAACAGCACGCCCGCTTTCGTTGGTACGTTCTTGGAACAGTGTTGCCAGGTGGCTGAGCGCCAGGTCATTGGATTTCAGGCTTTGGTACTGATTAAGCGCAAAGAGTGGCTGAACAAGCGTTTCCACAGTAAGCTCGTTTGGAGAAACTGTGAGGACATGGTCGAACAGAGAGCTCGAATAATGGCGTCTGGTGGGCACCGAAGACGCATCTGCAATTTCCATTGCATGAGTAAATAGCCCGCGAGCTTCCTTGACATTACCGTGTAAAAGAGCCACAAATCCTTGTCCAAGCCAAGCGTGTGCATAGTCAGGGTCGGTCGACTGTGCTCTCGTAAAAATCTCGTTGGCCAGCTGCACATCTCCTGATAAAAGAGCAAGAGTTCCCAGGTTTGTCCAAGCCGCGGAGCTCCGTTCATTCAGATAAAGGCTTCGGGCAAAAGCATGCTGCGACACCGATGGGTTGATCTCGCTGGTCACCACACCAAGGGCGTTCCAGAACTCCGAGTTTCCAGCTTCCAACTCAATAGCACGCTTGAATGATCTCACTGCAGCTTTTATGTAACTGCTAGACTTCTTTCTGATATCCGTGGGGAGGCAAATATGAGCGCGGTACTCTGCCCATCCCAGATTGTAGTAGGCAACAGCTTGTGCATGACGATCGTTAGACGCAATGTACACGCCTTGTTTGTGACACAAAATCGTAGCATGAATACATCGAGTAAGATCAACTCCCGGCTGCTCGTCGTCTGCATATAGTCCCTTGGCAAAGACCACATCGGTACCAACCTTATCAACGCTGGCAAGGATTTCATATGCCTCCTGTGACCCCTTCTCAAGAAGTCCCCGAAGAGCCTCTGAAGGAAGGTCTTGAGTACGGCTTTGAACAGAAGAGAAGACAGAGCATGCATCACCTATAGCCTTCCAGAAATTGAAGGTTTCAAGAACGCTACCGCTGGTCGTCTTTGCGTATTCGATGGTCTCTGTAGCAAGCTGTATGGCCTTTCCAAAAAAGCCTTTCTCGACAGATGACAGGGCGCTATCGACTGTAGTTTGAAGCAGAGCAATGATAACGCCCTCCTCCTCGGGATGAGTCTCAATGGCAGACCTGTAGAGAGCGATTGATTCGTCATAATCGCCCAGTTCACGTTTGACATTAGCAAGCATGTACTTTGTGAACCATCTGTCCCCAGAGATATCCGCCTCAGTCTCCTCCTCCAGTTTCTGGGCATTCAGAATTGCTTTGGTAGCAGCAATATGTCGACCTGAACTGTGGTAACTTTCTCCAAGACCAACCCAAGAGTGGTAATCCTCAGGACTAATACGAAGGGCCGCTTGGAACGACACAATAGCCTTGTGAAAGTCTTGCTTGTTGAGCTCGGCAACCCCTAGTGCAGCAAAAGGCCAGCTAATTCCCTTTCTCTTTGATCCTGGGGGTGGCTTCACCTTCCCAGAATCAACAACACGGCGGGCGACAAGCTCAACTCTATCCCAGTCTCCATCATCGGCAAATGAGCGGGCAAGTCTCTCGGCTGCAACCACTTCGGCGTGAGATAGTTCCAGTGCCTTCTGGAAGCAACGTCGTGCCCTGCCCTTGTCCTTTGCGTAATCAGCATAGTAGGTTCCGAGGTAGGTATATGTCGGCGCGTGATTCAGATGGTTGCCAAGAGCGTTCAGCCAGTATGCGTATGCAGATTCTCCCTTTCGCTGTTTCCGTGCAGCCTTGCTGGTGTCGATGTTCCAGATGCATACTCCCAGACGATGTTGTGTCTCGCCCAGCAATTCTTTTGGCGCAGTGCCTTGCTTCTCGAGAGCTTCAATACATTCATAAAGTTCCCCCCTGGCAGCTTCCCAGTCTCCCTTGAGTGCCTTTACCCAGGCAGCCTCGGATTTGACTTTGATGTTCGTCTGGTCGCGTTCCAACGCACGGGTGAGATAATCAATCGCTTCGTCATACTCTTCCTCTTCTTCATAAATGAGACCAACACCAATCAGAGCAGAGGTGGAGGTAGTATCACGCTCGAGAACTTTGTCAAAAAGCGCCTTTGCCTCTTTATGGTGTCGGGGGGATTGATAGTAAACCAGAGCCGTTCCGAGTGATAGATAGTAGGAGTCTTCGGCATTGGCAAAAGATAGGCCAGTCTTTTTACGCTCCTGCTCCAATAGACCCAGGCCCTTACGCATGAGCTCAACGGTGGACTCGTACTCTCCGATGTGAAGGAGATATTGGCCAGTAAACCGATACGCAAGAACTGAATCAGCAGTCATGATGCCTTCAGTTATCATGATAAGTCGATCCTCGTCAGTCAGAGGAACCACGAGAGTAGGAACACCACCATCATCGTCATCGGAGCTCTCGTCTGACTCGTTCGGTGTTTCTTTGGCCTTTTCTTGGGGCTTTTCTGGTGGAAACGGTGAAATTGGACTTGTTAAGAAACTCGTGATGACTTTGTATAGGTCGCTGTCAGGGAAGAAAGAGCAGTAAGCCCGGAGGACGTCGACGTTCCAATCTCGAATCTCCTTCTTATCCTGCCACTCTATAGAGATATCCCAGGCGAGCTTATGAGGATAATTGATTGCAACCATGCCGTTGGCCAGATCGAGTACTTTTTGACGCTCTTGGTCCTTTTCCGCACCCGACGGTGCTACCAAGAGACGATCATAGCAAAGTTGGAGAAGTTTCTCTTCATACTGTCGTCTTAGATCGTCATCGGGTGTCCAGTTGATAAGTTGGCGGTAAATATGCTCCAACTTGCTCTGGCTGTAAACTTCGCGCTTGGCGTCGAGGGTAACTTCTGTGAGCTTGGCGCCCAGTTTGGTCCGTCGCTCTCCGATGAGAGTATTTATCCTGTGCTTCTCATACTTCTCAATAATATGCGCCACAGTCTCATAAGTCTTTGCTGGGTGGGGAAATCGGCCCTCGAGAACAGGATACAGCGGGCTTTCGGGAAGCTGTATCGACAGTGCTTCAGCATACTGAATCTCATCTCCGTGGACTCTGGCGAAATCAATAAACTTGATGACGGCATCTTGAGATTTGTACATGTCTTCGGCATCTCGATAAATCTGTGCAAGATTGACGACCGCCTGTTGGTAGTCTACAAGTTTCTTATTGCCCTGTTTCTCAAACAGTTTGACCAATCCCTGCCAAGCCTGCGCTTCCTGTGGACGAAGCCATGTCGCGGAACGATAAGATTCTTGAGCTTGATCGAGTCTGTCTTTCTTATCCAAGGCGAAAGCCAGGAAGATGTGACTAGGAATACGCTGTCAGCTCAAGCTTCCCCCGGCGGGGTATTATAGCCCTGGTGAATTCTCACGCTTGATAGTTTTTAGAGTCTTTCTCGAGAAGCTCCTGTGCTTTGCTCACTGCATCGTCAAACTTCTGCTGGCGAATGGCGTCGTTGATGGCCTTGAGAGCTGCTTTTGTCCCTGACATGATGGATACCTAGATTCTCTTGTGTTGGAGAACAACCCCACCAAGATTGGAGGAAGCTCCCTTTGTCTGTATCAAGAGTCTTGGTTGAGACTTCTGAACTACGACTTTTAACAGTTTGAGTAAATAGCCTCCGCTGTAAATAAGCTCTCGATACAGGCGTTGGAGGAGAATGAGATCGCTGTTAAAAGTGTAGGAATTGAATGGATCATACATTGACCAGACAGTTGTTGGTGGAACTGCCCTGGTGAATGAATTATGTCATTTGAAGATGAGCTCACAGCCGAAGATGTTCCGTCAACACTCTGAGCTCCACTTGCCATCGTCATTTCTTCGTACCTACCTTCCACAGGTACGCAGGTACCTTACCTCACTTGGGTCAATCATACATATCACACCTTGATTGTTTCGAGATCTATAATCATTAGAACTAAAATTTGCTATAGTGTAACATTTACTGCAGACGATTTGAGCGTCATGGTGTCATTTTCAGGTTCAAATTTGTATGTTCTAGGGTAAGGTGTATGGATGCTAGGCCAAAGTCAATAACAAGGGATATTCCTCCATCAAGTCCCCCTGCATCCTGCGATAGAGCTCTGCAATACCACTAACAGGGCAGTCGTCTGCCCCTCGATATGGCACTCCATCCTCTATTGCTTCTGGGTAAGGCTCCGCTGGGTAGTCCCATTTAGGGTCGATCAGCCTTATAGACATGTCTTGAATTTGAAGCTCATCCTTTTCAAGGTGAATGGAGAATGAAACGTTGTACAATTTCTCGATCGTGTTTTCATCAAAGAGAATACATGCTGTGAAGCGACTAGAGCCAATCCCTCTGAACATGAGATCGTCTTCCAGCGTTCCCAAGCCTCTGAGCTGCGCACAGAATTCCTCTCTCACTCTGTCCTCTGATGCACCCTCCAGAGCCTCTTTGTCCTCTACCACATCGAGTTTGAACCTCTTGACAGCTTCTTCGCCATAAGGTGAAGATGAGATCGATCTCAAATTTCGGATCGTAAGCCGGATCAAGGCCTCTATAGCAGGCTCAAGCTTCTGGCGTGCCACGTCCGAATAGGCTGTAACAAAGATGTAATAGCCCCATGTCGGATCTGTAGATGCTTCATTTAGTGGTCCTCGTGTCCTGTTCTGATGCGCTTCTATAGAGGAGAGAAGCTTGCGGTTGTCGTCAGACCTCATTTTATATCCCAGCCAGTCTTCGTCGTCGCGAATCCATCGATTGTGTAGCCTCTCCCGCTCGTATAGTTGACTGTCGAACTCCGGATCATCACTGTAAATTGAGGACCGAATGTTAAGGTCCACGTCACTGACAGATCGGGCCGTTCTCTGGATCGCCGGATCAGCACCAGGCCCGAAAGATCTGACGTTGAAAGAGCGCTTATGAGGAACCGGGCGGACTTCGAGAGATGAATCTCGTGGTGGAAAGTCCGACGCGAAACTAGGCTCATGTTGAGTTGTCATTTTGCGTGGGAAAAAGTGAGATGTAGGTACAGAATGAATGATGAGAGGTATAAGAAGGGGTGTTTTATAGACCAGTAGGAGAGCAAGATATAGAGGCAATAAGTACCACCGACCAACAGAACACCAGACTGGAGGCTTATTACATTAATGAAACACAAGTTTATCAAATCGCCAAATCAAATGTCATCTGGAAAGGCGCTCTGATAATATAGCGACGTTGTCCGCTAGGCAGAAACGCAGGCAGTAACGTCTTACACTTGGACCAATAGGGATACATCATGTCATGATATAACCAACACAAGGACCCAGCTTGATGGGGAATATCAGGTGTAAAATAGTACCTAGTAGATGGACCAATGGACGTTTCATGTCAGTGGTGGTAGCCTGGTGAACCACGACTCTCGCGAAATGTAAGCTCATCTATGGCAGCCTTTCAAGCCCAACGTCAAAGAAGTTCAATTTACCACTACTACACAATCTTAATTGCTACCTTCACCAGTTTTGTTCCCAACGAATATCGTAATCACCTCAAGATTTCTCGGCCTCTTGTTGGATTGACTTGCGATTACCAAGATCGGCCGAAGGTATGTCGTGGGTCGGGTTAGTATAGCCTAAGGGAAATATAAGAAGTGATTGTGAGCTATAACTAACTATTTTGTTATCCTGTCATCCTGTTTAAAGTTCGTCTGTCGTGTGAGATTTCTGTTGCCCTGACCTATAGAGTCTCTGCTAGCAGAAGTCAATATCATAGTTCTTAATACTAAGAACATCTGGAAAACTTGGACATCTGTCCAAAGTTAGACGAGTGAATAAAGTAACACTCCTTGAGGATGGAAAATCAACAAGGTTTTCTTGATTCCTCACTTCTTCTTTCTTCACTTGACCAAGTCCAAAAAACCCTTTGTGTGCAACTATCATTCAACCACTCAAGACTTCACGAATCAACTGACAATAAGAAATCCACCAGCTGAACTGCTCATTTGAAGTTACCACTGAGACGCGAAGGGATTTTATAAGACTGTCTAAACCTATCGCTACATCTCAACTCACTCCCAGGAGTAATAATCCCAGAGCAAGCCATGCCGAAGTTCGACGATTCTCCCAGGCTCATGCTTTTGGAGGCACTTCTTGATATCTACGGCGATGTGGACAGTTCTAAGAATAAGACCCATTGCAACAATTGCAGCATTCAATGTTGTTGTCAGCAGAGAGTGCAGCCTCTGGTGACACCGACCTTTGAACGGTTGGACGGTACGATTGAGGTAATATATATTGGCGGCAACTGGAGGCTACTTTCAACGAGATGTCATGTCGAAAACAATCAAAATGGGCACTGCACCTACTTCTATGAGCACCGACACTGGGCGGAAACGTACAAAACCCCTGCCCAGGACGAAGCCTGCATCCGACCACGGACATACAACATCAAGCCTGTCGATTACGCGTTTAAGGATGTCACCATCACTTTTCTCACGAAGGCGCCACCTTACGGGTATTCAGAAGAGACTTGGGCTGCCCTGACTGGAAAACCACTGCCAATGAGAGGGTCGGTCATTCGCAGTACTTGGCATCACCGAGGGACATGCATCGTGCGTCGAGATCAGATACTGGGTCCGGGTGAGCTGCAGACTTGGATATGGCATCCTGATCATTTCCTGGGCCTAAAAGTTCTAGAATCTCTCTCTGACTCCATCTCTGACTTATATGATCTGGGTAAATCATTCTTTCAGAGTGTTTTCGGACTTGAGGAGATTAATATGGATGAGATCGACTAAAACGGGATTTACGAGTGATTCCAAAGTACTAGTAGTCTGGTTCGTGCTGCCGATGCCAAGACGTATACGCATATCCAGAGTCTCGCACAATGCACATGCATGTCGAAGCATGATGATGCTGAGATCGACAGAATCAGCACATGGCCCGCACGCACTTGATCTCTAAACGTCCAAATGGGGTAGAATTTTTAAGGGTTTTCGTATTTGTTGGCGAATTTTCGGAAACCAACCGAGGTCGTTGGTTGGGGGCGGATACTTCGGAGAGGCAAAGGTACTTGTGTTAAATGACTCGTATGTCATGGTGGACATGCCCGGGCTGAGTCTTGTAGTGTGGTCTGTATTCTCATACAAATCTGTGTATATATATGTGTGAGTGTTTCACGTCTGACCCAAAACAACCAATCTTTCATTATTTCCTCTCTCACGTGCAGTAGACTAACACTCCTATAGTGAACACCACGGAGAGATGTGATAGGAGCCCGTACAACGAGTACAGCAAGTTACAGTACTGATCCGGTGAGCAAAGTGTTTTACTGACTGCACAGACAGAAGCTCGTGACAATTGAAATTCTTTATCCCATTCAATTTTATCTTTGACGCTATAACTCCTCAGCCTGCCGACATATCTCTACTGGCCAATCCAGCCATCTCAGCAAATCAGTGTTTAATAGTCCCTGTATCCGATCAAGCAAATGCTCCGCCCAACCCTCCATATACCAGCATCTTTTCATCGTCTTAAATAAAGGGACGTAATATGCCAACAGAAGCAAAGCTTGGGGCGCTTTCCGCTGGAGACACCCAACAAACAGATCCTGCATGCGGTAAAGCCACCCAAATACAAGCTTGTTCGTTATTGGAACTCCAATAAATCCCTCTGAGTTGCCATAGTTGGCCTCATATACATCGCACAGCGATTTGTGGACCCGGAGATACAAAGCGGTATCTGGGTTGTCATGGGATGCTATCCACGCCCGGAGTTCCTCGAGAGGGCCGACCCAATGGATGTGAGGGAACCCCTTAACTAGGTATTCGGGTCTTGAGTCTTCTGGCTCTGCTTTTGAACCGCCACCGAGGGGGGCCGTGAGGCCCGTAAATAGCGTTGCTGGTTCGATACTTTGTCGAATCAACCGAACGCCATGGATCACCGGAAGCCATCTTTGCGAAATCCCACCACCAATAACACATATAAGGAGGTCGTCAGGACCTGTAGGGCCAGCGGCAAAGGTACAGTAGCAAACGAGAACCGCCGCAACATAGAGAGCGCCGCAGTTTGTTTCGTTAAGATTTGTCAACGTTCTATTCATTTCAGAAATCCCAAGCTCTGCATGGTGTGCCGCAAGAGCAAGATTTTGGGTGTGCCGCTCCGTTTCTTTCGGTTCTTGGTATGCTAGATTGTATCCGGCCAAGGCATACATCATGTGAAGGACAAAATGATAAGAGAGACCGATCTGAGGGACATTTTGCGCCCAGAACGATGCGATGCTATCAGCTGGGTCATCAGCATCGTGCAAAGTCCGGGAGGTATTGGTCATGAAATGGAATAATAACTCGGCGTCAGCAACATTCAACGAACATATCTGCGAGTTTGAAACTGTTGAAGAGGAAGCTGGCGTAGCTGCAGTAGAAGATGGGGATGTGGTAGCTCTGTCTGATACCGACGCTGGAGGCGGAGGCGGCGGTCGCGTGAGCGCAGCCCAGTCTTTGCGTGGTCGACCTGGACCACGACGCGGCGTCGTGACGGGTTCTGCTAGAACTGATAGTATCTCTGGCGGAGACCTTTGCAGAGCTGAGTCGTCGCTAGAGAGTGGTTGTGGTGCAAAATCGCAAGGAATACCGAAGCGTACGCAGTTGGCGCATGCAGGCTTCACCTCGTCGCACTGGACCTTGTTAGCTGTGCTCTGGGATGGGATGGCTCAGGGGTTCTGGATATTTACCTTGACTTTTCGTCTTTTACAGTTGAAGCATCCGTTTCTCGACTTACGGTGCGGTCTTCTGGCAAGTTTGGAGACTCGTGAGGACGAGATGCTCTCTGGACCAGTTGGCTGAGGCGTGGTCGAGCTGCGCATGCTATCTATCATGGTATAATATCTCTGGATATTGTATAGAGAACGGCGATACAGAACAAAGTGCCCTGGAGATTATGGATGTACGCGACCGACAGAAAACACCAACTCTAATTGCCCTTTCCTTTAAGCGTCGTCAGTCATGGGCCGTGAAAACGGCTCCCGAGCAGACCGGGGAAAGTCTCCGTCTCGGTCGGCGGAAGCGCCGGACGGCTTCACCTCTTGGACCGGGTGAGTCCAAAATAAGAAAATAAAGAAATTCGAGGGCGAGATTCCGATTCCGACGATTCCCAAGTCTTACCGGAATGCTGAATGTGATAATCGTAGGGGTGTTTTGAAATGCTGGTCTATTAGTCCAGCCACAACACGAATAGGAACAGCGCACTGCCGGCAAATAGGATGCGTGTGGGTCGGCGAGTGGCAGGTGCCAAAGGATTTGGACTCGTTTAGCTGGAGAGATATCTCAGTTAGAGCAAGGGTTTCAAGTTGGAAGAGAGGACTTCTAGAAGTCATGAATAGTACATGCAAAATGAAAATGGGGCATTGGTTGAGCGAGGGGAGTCGGTAGGTGGTAAGGTAGCTATAGCGGAGTTAACCAACGGCCAGCGGATTTTCGCATTTGTAATTGCGTAAAATGTCCGATTTGCGAGGTCGTAAAGCCATACCTGTTTCGGATAAAGTACATTGAGTTATCATTGATCGAGCTTAGTATCTGACCAAGACTCAAACGTGAGAATTGAGAATCCATGGAAGGATGGAAAAGGCTGACGAGAGAAAAAGGTGCTTCATCCTGCTGGCGAAGCCTGGATGAACAAATATCGAGAGTCTCCGTCTCATTCAATTCAGTACATCACGAGCCTGAGCATTACCTGCTGCATAACTACAGATACCCCGAGGACTTTTTTCTTATGCGCGGACTCTCGGACAGGTTGCTTCGCTTACACGGACAATGCGAGATCTGGCTGACTAAACTTTCCCGGCATTCGTTTTAGCGCTTGAAATGGATAGAAGCCACATGGCACCGGATGACGAATACGATTGAGGAAAAAGCGTCCGGCCCACACGGCGAAGAAATCACATTCCCCATGTATTCCCTATATCCGCAGATGCTCGAATTTGGCACTGACCTTGGATGGAATTTCTGATCCTTATTCTTTTATGGAAGCAGTGGCTTATCGAACGTCGTTCTTTTAAAGATAAAAGCAAAGGTCATGCATAATCCTAGTTGTCGATCCCTGTATGCTCGCGCTCCAGTTCACGACTCGTGCTGACTCTCATGACGTCTATGGATGTTTAATAGAGTCATCAATTCGTATGCAAGCGGCTTGCGTATGATAGAGACGGTAAGATAACGTTAATCGAGAGCGAATACGGATTCTACCGGCTGATGTTCGGACTGCTAATAAACCCCGGGAGGTGGGGGATATGGAGATCCAGTGGTTCATGACCCTCATGACCTCGAACACAGCACGACAAAGCCATGCAGAATAATATTTTCTTGAGGTTGTCGCTTGAGTCAGCTGTTCCATCGCATGTAGGCGAGAGATATTATCTACCTCTTAAATATCTTCCTCGTCTTATAGTAGCCATTCCATTACCGATCCATATCCCGCTGACTAACAAGAGAAGGGGCTTCTTGTCCTTATCCCTGTTGTCCCCAGAACCTTGAACGTCATCGTCAAGCGTTGCCCCAGAACCCCAGCTGAACCTGGCTTGGCCTGTTCCCAGTTTCCCCCTCCATTTCTGCCAACCTCACTCTATCAACATTGCCATAGCAGTTCATAGAAGAACCAGCCATGTCTTCGTTTCGCTTGTTGATTGAAGATGGCCAGTTCCGTGACGGTTACGGTCGTCAAGTCGTCCTCCGTGGCATCAACGTTGCTGCGGATGCAAAACTTCCTAGCGAACCCGACCAACCTTCTCACGTTCCCACCGACTTCTTCGACGGCGATAATGTAACCTTTCGCCAGCGCCCATTTTCCAAGGATGATGCGCGATCTCACTTTGCGCGCCTCCGACGATTCGGCTTTAACACCATCCGGTATATCTTCACGTGGGAGGCGCTCGAGGCGGCAGGACCTGGGAAATATGACGAGGAGTTCATCCAGCACACCATTGATATTCTAAGAATAGCGAAGGAGTACGGCTTTTACATATTCATGGATCCTCACCAGGATGTCTGGTCTCGCTTTACCGGTGGTTCGGGAGCCCCTCTATGGACTTTATACGCATGCGGTCTTAATCCTCAGAGCTTTGCCGCCACAGAGGCAGCCATTGTGCACAACACTTATCCCGACCCTGACGAGTTTCCAAAGATGATTTGGTCGACGAATTATTATCGACTCGCTGCTGGTACCATATTCTCTCTATTCTTTGCCGGCAAAGACTTTGCTCCCAAGTGTATCATTGACGGCGTCAACATCCAGGATTACCTGCAGGATCATTTCATGAGAGCCTGCGGCCAGCTTGCTCAACGGATCCACGAGGCAGGTGACCTGGAGGATGTTGTTGTCATCGGATGGGAGAGCATGAACGAACCAAACAAGGGTATGACCGGTTATAAGGATCTTACTGTGATTCCTAAAGAGCATCCCTTGAAAAAGGGAACTTGCCCGACAATGTGGCAAACTTTACTGACTGGTATGGGACGAGCTTGCGAAGTTGACACATGGGAGATGGGTGGTTTGGGTCCTTACAAGACCGGAACCACACTGGTCGACCCCCATGGCGAGATCGCATGGCTACCAGCAGACTACGACGATTCGCGATACGGATGGAAACGAGATCCTGGCTGGAAACTAGGCGAATGCATCTGGGCACAGCACGGTGTTTGGGATATGGCCACAGATACCCTTGTGCGCAAAGATTACTTTGCCAAAAACCCAAACACTGGCAAGATCATCGATTATCCCGAATTCACTAATACTTATTTTATGGACTTTTGGCGGAAATACGTCAAGACTTGCCGAGCTATTCATAAGGACTGTATTATGCTTATGCAGTTCCCTACTCTGGAACTACCACCTCAGATT
This sequence comes from Fusarium graminum, assembly GCA_013266165.1. Classification (NCBI taxonomy): domain Eukaryota; kingdom Fungi; phylum Ascomycota; class Sordariomycetes; order Hypocreales; family Nectriaceae; genus Fusarium; species Fusarium graminum. The sequence continues at coordinate 35,401 of JAAGWP010000404.1, forward strand.
AAAGGAACTGAGGACGATGACCCCCGGATGGCCTTTACTCCCCATTACTACGATGGTATCACGCTTATGACCAAGCATTGGAATAGCACATGGAATGTCGATGTGGTTGGGGTGTTACGAGGCAAATACTGGCATCCGGCTCTGGCAATCAGAATTGGCGAGACAGCTATTCGAAACTGTCTCCGAGACCAACTCGCCACGTTGAGAAAAGAAGGTCTTGACCGCACTGGAAAGCATCCTTGTGTACTGTCAGAATTTGGAATTCCATATGATATGGATGACAAGAAGGCCTATAAGACAGGCGACTACTCAAGCCAGTCCGCAGCAATGGATGCCAACTACTTTGCTGTCGAGGGGTCCCAGCTTGAAGGCCATTGTCTTTGGACGTATTGTGCAAGGAATGATCACGTGCGGGGAGACTTCTGGAACGGTGAAGATTTGTCCATCCTATCAATGGATGACAAACCCCTTCCAGATTCTGCTGTTCCCGAATATTCGCAGTCATCACTAGATCTGGCAAGGGCCACAACTACTGCAAATGCCAAAAAAGATGTGGCCGATGATCGAAATGTTACACCCGACAATCTAAAACGCACAATTACGAACCCATCAATTAGCTCGGCGCCCTCTACCAAGGATCCTCAACTGACCAATGCCCCGGGCTATCGCGCTGCCGAGGCCTATGTGCGCCCAACACCTACAGTAGTGTTTGGTGACATTCTGTCCACCGGGTTTGATTTGCGCCAGTGCACTTATATCCTCAAGGTCGATGCACCCAGGCCAGCACCAGATGACGCTCCCACGATTGTGTTCTTGCCCGAGTATCACTTCCCCAAGGAACAGTGCCATGTTGCCGTGTCATCAGGCAAGTGGGAGCTCAGCACAGATGACGATGAGGGCACGACGCTTCAGATGCTCAAATGGTGGCATGCTGAAGGAGAACAGAGCATCAAGATCTCAGGCCAAGTTCGCAAGTATAACGTTCTTGCGGGGTCTGAAGAAGACGCTGGTTACCTTGAGCAATGCCAGCAGGGCTATGGGTTCAATTTTGGAAGCTGCAGTGTTATGTGAGTCGAGGCTTATTCCATAAGGCGTGCATTCATAAGATATTTTATATTTATTCAGGTTAGTTGTTTGAGTTGAGCTTCGTAATGATGTTACGGACCACAGGCGTTTAGGTCTGTAATGATTAATTAGGAGAATATCATTGATATAATTGGACACTTTGAATGCACCTCAAATCCGTTCTAACGGTACTGTAAACTTCGCCGGATATGGGAAACTGGTTATACGGTAGGCTAATGTATACGAAGAGTGGTACAGGGTTACAATTTGATATTAGGCATCTATCTACCAGTCAAAATCCTCCTCTCGGGTTGCTAGCTGTAACACAAACGAAAAGGTTCCGTAGCTTGCCGTTTTGGGCAGACTGCCGGTCTTCGATAGCAAACCCTGCGTCTAGTGCGGCACCACAGGAAAGGAAGTCTTTGGTCCGTGAAGTTATATGAGAACCGATGGAGTGGCCAGATCGTGGAGAGACCCAGCACTTTGGTAAGGCCCAAGCGGTTGTTGATGTGAATTGGCTTGTCTACCTAGTCAGGAACATTCTCGTATTCAGGATACCTAGGCGCTTGAGTTGCCATGGGTTTGAGGCTAGGGTGTGTGTTGGAGATACGGGGGAACGAAGGACTCGGAGAACCCTGTATAAGACGTATCGCTTATAGTCAAGTCGCAATGCAAAGTGAAGCACATCAAAGAAAGCAGTGAGACTGTCACTTAGTCTGTAGGTCCAAGACATTCGCAATCCTCATAGGGCACGTTAGTACTTCAACCCCTCCCATTAAGCGATGCGATTTGCTGGAGATCCCCCCTCCATCAGAAGCTAGCGCATGGTCCTGATGGTCTCTACACACCATCTCAGCTGTCGCTAAGCGCCAGACGCCTTGGAGCTGAATTCATAGAACACGGCGCAGCAGTCCCATCTTTCTGATGAGGAGACGTGAGGAGAAAACAAAGTTTCGATTCCCGTATAGGTAGACTAAGTTGATAATTGGTTTGGAGCAGCTTCCATATGTAGGAAGGGCAAGGTCCCTAGTTTATCTTTGTTTGAGCCGTATTTTAAGCTAGACTATTGCACGTGTTAATCTGGGAGGGCTCGATCATCGCAACCTCCATTCATGCCTTCCTACCTCACTTGAACACTCCATTCCTCATCTATTGTCAACCTTCTGTCAGCCTCCGACAAGCGCTCTCCTCACTTGATAATCCCTGGACATCTCAGGCATCCTGCTCTACCCTAGTCTAGTTTGGTCTGGCCTAGCACACCCCCAGGACCCCCCAGGATCCTTGTCAAGACGGCCCACCTCGACATGTTACTCCACTACAGATACAAACCATGAAGGGTAGCGATAGCTTGCGACGGGTCAACCGTCCCGCTGCCAATTGCAATTTCGACCTGCCACCAGCTCTGGCTCAAGCGCAGGCCCATGCGCAGGCACAGGTACAGGTACAGGCGCAACAGCAACAGCAACAGATTCACACTCAGGCTCTTCGGTCTCAATCTCATCCTCAAGAGCCCATCGCAACGGCTACTTTCTCAACAAGCCCAGGGACGACCGCCTCTTTCATTCACGCTCACCCAATCGCTAATAGCGAATTTCGTTCCTTCTCTTCAAGGCCCAGTCTTCAGGACCTGGTCCCTGTCGCTGTTGACGGGACTTCAAACATCCACGACCAACCTTCAGCCTATGCCCTGTCGTCCTCATCCTCCTCAACGGGGCCGTCCTCTTTTTCATATCCTCCCACGCGTTCAGCTGCCACCACCACCAACACTACTGCTGCGGCTGCTGCAGCTGCAACAACACACACTGCTCCAGCCGTCAATCGACCCCGGCCCCTGGGCCCATCCGCCTCAGACATTGCGGCCACCGAACAGGCTCACTTCCTCCACCCTGTCTCCTCTGCCTCGAGCTTACGTCCCAGGGCTTCGACCGCTAGCGCCGCTGCTTCTTCGTCTCCGTCGCATATACCTGCCGGTAATTCTCTCCTCCGACAACAAACCTCGCCGCAGTCTGCTGTTGACAACAACTCTGCCCACTTTGTTCCTCGAGGCGGGTTGCCTCCCGCGCCGTCCATCATGTATCCGACAGGCCAGAGACATGTCTCGGGCGTCGACCCATCGAGGCACTACCAGGTCCCTCCACCACCGCCGCCTCCGCCCATGGGAGCTCCGAACGCCAGTCAAATGGGCAATATGATGAACTTTCCGCCTCCGCCTCCGCTTCCTCGATATCCCACCGCCCCAGGCACCTCCGGCGTCTCGATACCCCCACCTCCCGGTCCGCCTCCGCCGAGTGCTCTCGGCCAGCAACCTCCGTGGCACGGCGCCTTTGGGCGCATGTATGACGGACGACAGCCCTCAAGCTACAACATTCCTCCACCGCCGCCCGGCCAGCACCAGCCGTACAACCCAAAGTTACACGCCCAGATCGCCGCTGGACAAACCGTCTCAATTCCTCCACCTCCTCCGCCGAATGAGGCTATGAGTGCGACCTACATACCACAAGGCGACACATACGGAGAGGGAGTTGGTATCCCCGCCTTTGGACTGGAAGACCCAACCCTGACTGTCAGCTCGCAGACATCACGGCCAGTGACAACGCCTCAGAGCGGAACTGACACAAATGCCACGACCCCTATGGACGACGCTACGAGAGAACGCCTCTATACTGCCAATAACGCCCAGCCGCGCGGCACCTCCAATTCCTCAAACACGAATCTTCCCAGCTCGATCCCATCAGAAATTGCTGCCCAGTGGCCCCTCGATACCGTGCTGATCTGGTTGGCCCAGAACCAATTCTCCAAAGATTGGCAGGAAACTTTCAGAGCCCTCAACCTACACGGAGCGCAATTCCTCGAGCTCGGAAGTGGACACGGTGGGCGTGGTAATTTTGGCATGATGCACCAGCAGGTGTACCCTAGGCTTGCCCAGGAGTGTACTAACAGCCGAACCGGTTGGGACCAGCCTCGCGAACGAGAGGAGGGCAAGCGAATGCGAAGACTGATTCGAAGTATCGTGACTGGGCGGCCGGCTGATGTGTCTAAAGTTACAACCACTCACGGTCGGAAGGAATCTCTCAATGGTGGACATGGGAACAACCTACCAAGCGCTGGAACAGATCCTTTGGACTCGCCCAATGTTTGTCAACCCGATCGGTATTATGGGCATCTGATTTTTCACTAACATTTGTAATAGACACCTCTCAGTGGCCCTGGCTTCAACGGCCGAAGGTTCTCCCAAACAAGGTCTACCACACTACCAAACAGTGTTAGCGGACCCAATATTAGCTCTGAGTCTAATCATCGCAACATCCTCAAGCATGTTGATACAGACCCTACACGCCGCCATAGTCCCAATGTCAGTGAGTCGAATGAGGCTACATTCCGTGGACCTGCCGCGCGCTCAGCGAGCCCTACCGGTAGCCCGAGCATTCCTCCAGCGCATTTTAGCTCAGGGACAACACCTGTGCTTTCTCAATCTCCTAGTACGGCGAAAGCGGGTCATCGCTCAAGAAGTAGCATGGACTCTGTAGCTTCAGTTGCCGCCATATATGGATCTGGTGTACCAGCGGATGCTGCCTCTTTATTAAACCGTAACATGAACTTGGGAGATATTGTTCATGGTCGAAATCATGATACTCGACCTCGTCACTCTCCCTCAGAAGGGGGCGACAGGTCAGCAGGCTCAGAGCCTCCCGCTTCAGCCAAGGACTCTAAGAGCTTTCTTAGCTTCTTGTCTCGGAAAAAGCGACAAACTAAGGACGACGGTGCATATCCATCTCCCGAAGAGATGGATGCCTCTCCGACTTCTCCACAGGGATCTATGCGGCCAGTGGGTCTTGGTGTTCGAGGAAGCTATGGCAGTGACACCAATCTCGAGCTTGCAGGTTCGACCTTGGGCTCTGATGATAGGAATGGCCATGCCTCGAATTTACGGTTCAAAAGACCCAGTCCAGTGCGAACCTACGTTTTGGCCACTATGGACTATTGGAACTACCGAATGTGCGATATCAGCGAAGCAGAGACAGCAGCTGAAGTCCGTCAGGTTATCTGCATGCACTTAGGCCTAGGCGACTTTGGAAACTCGCATGTTTACCTTACGGAAGTCGGCAAGTTTGAGCATGTGGATCCTCTGGACGACTCAAGTCTTCTCACCGTCAGGCGAGCGAAGGGCGATCCTCTTGGTACACTGAAATTCTTCGTTACACCACCAGGTGTTGCACCTATTTCCAGTCATGCCGCAAAATCCGAAGCCGTTGGATCTTTATCTCCTGGCTATCTTGCGCCAGGAACGTCTGCTGAAGATGCTCAACGGAACAGTAGGCAGCGGTCTAGTTCATCGCCCCCAACATCTCGGTCTAACACGTTGACGGATGAAAAGAATGAGGATAAGGTAGCTCGAGAAGCCAGTTCGTATCGGGCTGAAATAGAAAGGAAACAACGTGAGTATCTGGCCAAGAGAAAACAAGCTGCGATGAAGGGAAGTCCTTCAGAGTCACATGGACCCGGGATCGTGGGTCGAAATGTCGATTTTGATCAGCCTCGTGACTCGCCATACGAGGACAAGCGACCGGAACAACTCTTCCCCCAAAGGAAACCCCCAGCGCCACCAAGTGATCCTTCTGCGACACTGATCAAGGCAAACTCGCTGAGCAGGAAAACCGGTGCAAGTATGCGTGCATCTAGCAGTAGCTTCGAGGGCTATCCAACCCCGAGACATCCACATAACGAGAGTGAGATGACGGAGAAGTCGAGGAGAAGCAAACATGTACCTCAGCCAGCTGTAGGCCCTGCGGGTATTGGAGCGGCGCTTGCAGGTATGGGCAGGAATTTGAGTGCAATCGGCCAGTCTGTTAAGAATGGCCGTGGCTCATCCCCATCTCGATCATCGACACAATCAATCCCTGGAGGTAAGGACACATTGTCTAACATGGATCCCTATCAACCTAGCTTGGGCCGTGGTAGTCCTGGTACAGTGCCAACCCCAGGCGCAGTGACCTGGAGCAAGATGAACTTGCACTTCGTTGTACCAGACTACTCACCCAGCGAATCACCCTCTCTGCAAAGCCAAACCCTCGTAACCGCTACAGAAGCTAAAATCTATGAAACAGTCCCAAGGTCAACATCTCCTACTGAGATGAGTCCAAACTCGAATCGTCCCAGGATATCGTTCACTTCGAGCGAGCCATCACCTCCACAACGCCGCGTCAGTCACGGACCAGATCTGGACTATGACGACTCGGACGTGCAGTTCTCAAAGCCAGCCCCAGCACCACCTGTTGAAGATGACAGTGGAGATGATTCAGATGATGGGCTCTTTGCTATTCCACTTGCTAACAGGAATAAGGACAAGGCTGTTGCTGCAAATGGCCATAGCAAGCGTCCTAGCTTGACCCTTAAAACAGAACGCTCAAGAAAGGGATTATCCGTCGGTTTCGCATCCCCCAAGTCATATGGCAGTAGCTTGACTCCAGACAGTAACGAAGAGTTTGCTCGTGGGCAGAAACCAGCAACGCCTCGCTCTGAGACTTGGGATCCGGAAGAGAGAGAAAAGGACAAGGACAGCAGCAAGCTTGGTCGGCGAAAATCGTTTATTGAGAAGGATGTTTGGGCCAATCGTCCTCCGACCGACGCTCTTATCAACAACCTTGACGACTTCTTTCCCAACCTAGACCTCGATCAACCTGTTCTAGACGAGCCTGGCGAAGGTGGAATGCCACCATCTCCAATTGCCGAGGGCACAGAGACAACTCCCGATCAGATCAATGCCTCACACACACCAAATATAGGACTATCACACGCAGCAATGTCAAATCACTCTCAACAAGCGCCACCCACAGCTATCCCACCATCTCGGCAGCCATCACTGTACAACGAAAATGACACTCTCGGTTCTGATGAGTCAACCTTGAAGGCTCTCGATCAACAGCGGCCGACGTCTGTGGCTCAAAGAAGTATTCGACGCTCAGGTGGCCTTGGTCGAATGAAGTCTATTCGAGAAGTTGCTCGTGGTGCTCACGAGGCCAACAAGCGAACGAACTCAATACACCCAGGACCGACAGCAACCAATATCATGCGACGGAAGAGCACAAAGATGTTCAACGCCAACATTGTGCAAATCCGACCGGACAGACGCGGCAGTGTCATTATGCCCCAAATTCCTCAGGAAGCAGTGCCGACGCGACAAACAACATTTAGGTGGTTCAAGGGTCAGCTTATCGGCAAGGGTACATACGGTCGCGTTTACCTTGGTATGAATGCTACTACTGGAGAGTTCTTGGCTGTCAAGGAGGTCGAAGTCAATCCCAAGGCGGCTGGTGGAGACAAAAGCAAGATGAAAGAGCTCGTTGCGGCTCTGGACCAGGAAATCGACACCATGCAGCACTTGGATCACATCAACATCGTGCAGTATTTGGGTTGCGAGAGAAAAGAAACTAGCATCAGTATCTTCCTTGAGTATATTTCTGGTGGCAGCATTGGGTCGTGTCTGCGCAAGCATGGCAAGTTTGAAGATTCTGTTGTCTCTTCACTTACGCGACAGACTCTCTCCGGTTTGGCGTACCTCCATCGCGAGGGTATTCTTCACCGCGATCTTAAGGCCGACAACATTTTGCTCGATTTGGATGGAACGTGCAAGATCAGCGACTTTGGTATTTCAAAAAAGACGGACAACATCTATGGCAACGACAAGACCAACTCGATGCAGGGTTCGGTCTTTTGGATGGCACCCGAAGTTATTCGTTCCCAGGGCGAAGGCTACAGCGCCAAGGTAGACATCTGGAGTCTGGGCTGCGTAGTCTTGGAGATGTTTGCTGGAAAGCGTCCATGGGCCAAGGAGGAGGCCGTTGGTGCCATCTACAAAATTGCTAATGGTGAGAGGCCGCCAATCCCTGAGGACATTCAGGACACGCTTGGGCCGCTAGCAGTGGCCTTTATGATGGATTGCTTCCAAGTGTAAGTTGCTCGGTTCCAATTCATCGTCTACGATACTAACAACGAGCCAGAAATCCTTTTGACCGCCCTACGGCGGACGTTCTTCTATCGCAGCATCCATTCTGTGAACTCGATCCGAATTACAACTTCACCGACACAGCATTATACCACAGAATCAAGTCGTTCAAATGAACCAGCCACCACATATATACTTGTTTGAATACGGCCTTGGCTTCTTCTTTTGTATGTATATGGAATAGGGATTATACGCTTTTTGGGGTGCGAGAGCGATGGCGCATGATGGGATTACGGCTCGAGAGCCGGCCGGCGTTTTGTTTATGTGGTAGATACAGGGTGTGAATGAAATGAACAGTTGGAAGGGACAACGTTTCTAGATGTTTATACCGTGAAACGGGTCTGAAGTACTGCTCGATGGCACTTATCATTCTTCCTTATCTACCCATCGCGTCTTTCCTGCTTGTCCTTTTCCAGGGGCAGTATCGAATTTCTCTTTCCAAGTATTTTCCTGCTTAAACATCGTGACACACTCTGAAGCACTTGGCTGGCCGTATTCCGGATCAGCACCACCTTCCAACAACTCCTTTTACGACAATACGGTTAACAGTTTGACTCTCGGGATGACCCACTTTGTTTCAGATGTAGCGTTTGTGGGAGGGTTGCTGTGCTTACTTGAATTACTGCATCTTCCTTCTTGAAGACCGCGCCCGCAAGGGGACTCTGGCCTCGATCGTTCAGGCGGTTGGGATCCGCGCCGTGTTGGATGAGAACTTTGACTAGATCTGCATGACCATGATACGCAGCCAGCATGAGCTATATGGTCGTCAGTCTGAGTAATCTCGGGAATTGAGTCACAATATGCTCGAGGGTCATAGTCACAAGTATAGTCATAACCATAGTCTTACCAAAGTATCGCCCTTGTCGTTGGTGAGATTTGGGGGTAGACCGGCAGGAAGAGCCTGTTCAAAGGTGGCCACGTCGCCCTTTCTAGCTGCTTCATACATTTTGCTGGCGAATTCGATCATCTCTGGTGTGAGAGACGCTGCGCGTGTAGGTTGGTTCGACCCGTCACTCATGATGGCTGGCTTGGGTCGGTACAAGGCGATGGATGTGCTTATTTTATACACGAAGTTCAAAGCTGAGGCGTGGGCGAGTGGTAAGAGATGATGGCTTTGGATGGTTGACGAGAGTGTTGTTGATAAAGAATATGGGAGGGCGTAGATATGAAAGTTGAGAAAATGACGTACTATGTAGGGTATCTACATGGTGAAATCCGCGGTCTCATACTCCATTTGTGATCTTGCTTGAGACATCCGGATTCATTGCTCAATTATTTCACACGTTGACCGTATTACTTATCAATGCCTTGCTTATTCGTTGTTTATTGAGTTGTTATTCTTTAGCATTGTGTATTGTTTAGGGAGTGTTTTCTGTGTAATCAGCGATCTTCACATCCATGCCCTCCGGTAGCCGAAGTTTCTCTTTCTTGATCCGTTTACATACTTTGATTTTTCTTACATCAAAGCGAGTTACTTTGTGTATTGATGTAATACATGCCAACGATTGAATACTCTGCATCAATTTAAATATCGCAAAATGCTTAGTGCGTGTGTGCGTTATTGATCGACTCCCGTCCATGATGACACGCGGTTGCATGTGCGTGTTCGTCAATTAAACCATGGGAAAAAAAAAAAAAAAAAAAGCCACTCTCGTATTCCCAACATCCTGTATCACTTGGTCGTCAAAGTGAACAATGTGATCGTGGCATACTCTCATACAGCGGTCGGTTCCCCGCCTTTACCTTGCCCAAAACGCCAAAAGAAAAGATCAATTTGGTCTGTGCTAATCTAATTACTTCTGATCAGTCGGAAAAGACTACTTGTCATCAGAGAACCTACCATACAGTAAGGAGCTCGTTCAAAGTAGTCATAATTCGCTGTGTTTAGTACAGATAATCCGTGATTCCATCGCCGTCACCAACAGGCGGGTCGTTGGGGATGGGAGAGGCGGGTTTTGGGGTCTCGGGACGATGCGCGATATCGACAAACGAATTCATCATGACTTCTCGACTTTGAATCTTCCCGTTGGTAATCGACAAATTTCGGCTTTTGATGTGTTGTTTGATCAAGACGATGATTTTGAACCATGAAAGTTACGAGCACCATCAAAAGAGCGAAAGGTGGGATATATAAAACCCAAAAGTCTACTAACGGCGCGGGGGCACGTTACGTTACGTCAGGATTTCGCGAGCCATATCGAGGCTATTGGAGGAGGCTGAAGAGAGGCAGAAAAAGGATGCAATTAGGCCATGACGACGGTCATCATGCGATTTTACGTATGCACGGGATACATGGAGTGTTCTCAAAAGGGCCGTTTGGTTCCAGCAGAACGGATGTCATTTAAGAGCAATTTATAGTTGAGATAAAATGCGGGGGATGGAAACTGTGCTTTTAGGTCTTTGATCAAGATCCGTTGGCGTCAGTTATCTGACCAATTTTTTATTGCAGCGTATGTATTCCCCGAGTATCTTTACCACATATTTTGGATCCTGGTCTCGGCACAGAACACCCATAACATGTGATTCCAGCTTCACTATAACTTCACTGCGGTATTTCATACATGTACCTTTCCATGGCTCGTTCAGTAGTTTAGTAGTCTTGCACTGTATCTAGATACCAATTCGAATTGGGCCCCCAACATCAGATGGAAAGGTCGCCACTTGAACTTCCCCATGTCTACCAGATAAATGCGTACAAGAGGCCCTCAGAGAATTGACAATTGACAGATATTCCACACGAGGTGGGATCGACCGAGCGTCTTGGGGTCCACTTGGACGACATATGCGAATATGTTCTGATATTACTGCAGCGGTGTTCGACACCACGTTTGGCAACATATCTGCAGGGTTGCCAGAAGTAGTGGGCTGGAAACAGAGGGTGAAGGTAATAAACCAAAATGGGATTTCCCAAAGTTACCCATGACTACGCATTGATTTCTCAAACATTCCTGACGTTCAAATGTTGGTGGCTGAACCCAGCGTCGGATCCGGTGGGAGGGCGTTATGGCTTCGGACGGCACGGAGGAGCGAAGTGTGTCTTTCTATCCAAAGCAGTTTCAGAGCAATCATTGCAAGATCTACACTGAACTCTTCAGCTTGGACTGGCCGAATCCCGGCTAATACGTAGGGTCAAATCCTATCCCCCTTGCCTATTACGTTGTGGATCGCTCGAAGCGTGGTAGACATAATATCAGATCAGATCAGGGTAGGCGGGGACAGGGCAAGGGAGGGCAGAACGGGTGTCGTGCATGACTAAACGAAACAGTTGTCAACCTTCTCTGGTCTGTACTGTACATAAATAGTGCGGCTGCGGCGGATAAAGAGAGAGGTCGAACCTAAACTCAAAGGATCCCTTTATTCTTGAGTTACACCCTCAGAGGGAGTGCGTAGAGAAGACAATAAGAAAAAAGCCTTGGAAGGAAAAGAGTAAGTATCCTGTGCTGCTCGCGACAAACAATGGCTATTGCCGATCGACTTGGGCATATATTGATATATTAGGAGGTTGGCGCAATGATTGACCAAGATGCGTCTAAAATACATCATAGAGAGACCGAAAGAAAATGGGAATTGGTGTAAAGAGTAGCCGGGGGGTCGTTGACCCAAAGTATGCAACCCGGACAAGCCGTTGGGTTGGGCTGAGATGACGAGGCCATGGCACAGACGAATGTACGTGACCTTGAGGTTGCAGTTGTAGTTGCAGTTGCAGTTATGGTTGTAGTTGAGGGTACAGCTACAGTATCACAACTCATAAAGAGCATGCCATAAAGTAACTCTTCAAATTCCCAATCTGTGGCTGTCGGGACCCAATCAGCCGGTTGACGGTCAATTTGGACTGTATTTCAGACCACATGGGCACATGAGATGCCATCTCGTAAAATGAAGGCTAGGGTGGAAACCGGTAAAAGTATCATGATATCGACTTGGGCTTCATTAACATCCGATGTTGGATCAGCCACACTCGGTACTTGAGGATCAGGCAAAAGATACTTGCGCTTAGTCCTTGCTACCGTGCCACAGGAAGTATATTATGACTAATCATCTGTACTGCCGGGCCTACCTTCCGTGTGAACCGCTCAGCGGGACTACCTAAGGTATCTAGGTACCTACCGCCGGCCGGATCCCCCCACTTGTTCCTCTTTCCTATTCCATCAATCCTCAACTCTCCCCCTGCCAACCTTGTCTTTTCTCCTCCATACTCCAACTCCAACTCCAGTCTTTAGGGCCTTTCCCCCCCGGGGCCCCAATCAAAAGCTCCCCATTCTCCAGTTTCGTCCCCTGTCCGTCAGATGTCAAGCTCGTCCTGCGTGGCCGTCTGTGACCTTGTGGCCCTTGGCTAACGTCTTACCTACCTATCAGTTATGCTGTCAACTAGAGAATAAGGCCCGACTGGGCAAATATCAACATGCCACTCTCTGGACCCTGTTTTAACATGTCGTCGCTTTTGCCTTTTGCCTTTTATCCCCGCGAATCAAAGGCTGGAGACCCAACTTGGCTATGACTACAATTTGCAGTATATTCTGCTCAATACTGTCCATTTACTGTCCTGCAATCGACTGTCCCTTGGCTTGACGGATTCCTAGCCACGGTTGATTGAGTTGATTGCTAAGTCTCTGATTGACTTTTATAGTGATTACTGCCGCAAGCCCATGTACCTCGGCCAGCAGTTGTACACGGAAGAAGAAATGAAAAATCCTACCTGCTTACAGAGGCAGGGTGGCGCCAACCCTACCCTCCTGTTCTCAAGATATATCAGATCAGACCACTTTTCACTCGACGACCTTCGTCGCCAGCCGAAGGGTCCAGCAAGCCCAGAACGTTTTAAGGTTATCCACTCAACACTGACAATACTGTATGTACCAGCATGGCAACATCCTAAACAGACCTAAAGCTAACCAACCCTTGCCAGATACTTGGTCTGCTTGTCCTGTGCCGCTAGCGGAAGATGTACTCAACTGATATCGACCACCAACAAGCATGCCACTTCGCTGTCCATTCTCCCGTTGTATCTCGGCTTGCGCAGTCCGCCTTCCTTGCACTCGTCCGCTCTTTGTGCCTCTTGAGGGATAGGCAAAAGAACATCCCCCACGCACGCCACTATCTTACCCTCTCCCATATGCTCTGCGTCAAAGCCTACACACTGCCACTATCACTGCGTGCCACAGCCATGCCATTTCATCCGTTACACAGTTATTCTGGCGATCTATGCCCACGCCCTCGGCCGTGCAGGAAATCTATCCTTATCTTCCTCGCACTCCAATTGGATCACCTTCCTCCTGTAACCTCTGCTGATCTCGTCAACGGCTCCCTGCCCATACGTAGCTCCATAACCCATCGAAGGGTTCAGGTTACCTGCCCTACCCAATCTGTAGTCAAAGTCTTGGTCTAAGCCTGCTACGGTGCATACATCCCGTCTATCGTAGTCAAGGTAGGCATAGTCCTGCTGGTCTCTTCTCGCACTCCCCGTGATGCACTATACCTACCTCTCTCCTACTCCTCTCCTCTCCTTGGCAACCCTTTCAGCTCCCTCATATAAGAAGTCTTACAAGCTCTGCACATAGAGCTCCCTTCCTTTGTTCTTTCTCATCTCTCACACCAAGAGTTCAACCCCACTTACAACTCTTACACAACTTCATCTCTTATATACCCTAATAACCCTATCCAATGGCCGAGGAAGTCAAGTCTATCTCGCCTTTCGGCATTGCCCGTTCTACGGTGAAGGGTGAGCCCCTCTCCAGTGAAGAGATCAAGCTCTACAATGATTTCTTCAAGGCGAGTTGCTACCTCTCTTTGGGTATGATCTACCTTAAGGAGAACCCTCTTCTTCGGGAGCCTCTTAAAACCGAGCACCTCAAGCTACGACTGCTTGGCCACTTCGGGTCTGCTCCTGGTCAGATCTTTACTTATATGCACTTCAACCGTTTGATCAAGAAGCACGATCTTGACGCTCTGTTTATCTCTGGTCCCGGACACGGAGCACCTGCTGTCCTCTCTCAGTCCTATCTCGAGGGTGTTTACACCGAGGTGTATCCTGACAAGACCCTTGATAATGAAGGTATGCAAAAGTTCTTCAAGAGCTTCTCATTCCCTGGCGGAATTGGCTCCCACGCTACCCCCGAAACTCCCGGATCTCTTCACGAAGGTGGTGAGTTGGGTTACTCAATATCACATGCTTTCGGTGTTGTTTTTGACAACCCTGATCTGATTGCTCTTACCATGGTCGGCGATGGTGAGGCTGAGACTGGTCCCCTTGCTACCGCCTGGCACAGCAACAAGTTCCTCAACCCCATCGTTGATGGTGCTGTCCTGCCCGTTCTTCACCTCAATGGCTATAAGATCAATAACCCAACTGTCCTTGCCCGAATCTCCCATCGAGAACTCGAGTGCCTCTTTATCGGCTATGGCTGGCAGCCATACTTTGTCGAGGGTGACGATATCGAGTCTATGCACCAAGCCATGGCTTCTACACTAGAACATTGTGTGGATGAGATTCGAAAGATTCAGAAGGAGTGCCGTGAGTCTGGCGAGGCTAGGCGACCTCTATGGCCCATGATCGTTCTCCGAAGTCCCAAGGGCTGGACCGCCCCTCGCAAGCTTGACGACAACTATCTGGAAGGCTACTGGCGCGCTCACCAGGTCCCTATCACTGATCCCGCCACTAACCCTGCCCATCTTAAAGTTCTTGAGGATTGGATGCGAAGCTACGAGCCCGAACGCCTGTTTGATGAGTCAGGCGCTCCTATTAACTCCCTTCGCTCTCTTATCCCTGAAGGAAATCGAAGAATGAGTGCCAACCCCGTTGCCAACGGTGGCCAGCTCAGGAAACCCCTGCGAATGCCCAACTTCAAGGATTATGCCATCAAAGTTGACAGTCCCGGAAACGTGATGAGCGCTAGCATGACCAATATGGCCGTCTTCCTCAGAGATATTGTTGCCGAGAACCAGAACAACTTCCGTCTCTTTGGCCCTGATGAGACTGAGTCCAACAAGCTAGGTGGTGTTTATGCTGCGGGCAAGAAGGTCTGGATGGGAGAGTATTTCGAGGAGGATGCCAACGGAGGAAACCTCGCCAAGGCTGGCCGTGTTGTTGAGATGCTTTCTGAGCACAACTGTGAAGGCTGGCTCGAGGGTTACCTTCTGAGTGGTCGACATGGCCTTCTCAACAGCTACGAGCCTTTCATCCATGTTATTGACTCTATGGTTAACCAAGTATGTGGTATACTCACAATGGCTTGAAGCTCTTACTGATTGTGTCTATAGCACTGCAAGTGGATAGAGAAGTGCCTCGAGGTCGAGTGGCGCGCCAAGATTGCCTCTCTCAACATTCTGTTGACTGCCGTGGTCTGGCGCCAGGACCACAACGGTTTCACTCACCAAGACCCCGGTTTTCTTGACGTTGTCGCCAACAAGAGCCCCGAGGTTGTCCGAATTTACCTTCCTCCTGATGGCAACTGCTTGCTTTCTGGTACGTTGTGATTCCAATTTCCTCGATCTAACCCCAACTAACTTGCCATAGTTATGGATCACTGTCTTCGCTCAGTCAACTACGTCAACGTGGTCGTTGCAGACAAGCAGGAGCATCTTCAGTACCTCTCTATGGAAGCTGCCATTGAGCACTGCACTAAGGGTATTGGTATCTGGCCCCAGTTCTCTACCGACGCTGGCCAGAATCCCGACTTGGTTATGGCCTCTTGTGGCGATGTCAGCACCCACGAGTCCCTAGCTGCCATCGATCTCCTGCTAGAGCACTTCCCTGAGCTCAAGATCCGATGTGTAAATGTGGTCGATCTGTTCAAGCTGATCCACCCCAGTGACCACCCCCACGGTCTTGACGATTCTGAGTGGTCCAGTATTTTCACTGATGACACTCCTGTCATCTTCAACTTCCACAGCTACCCCTGGATGGTGCACCGTCTGACATACAAGCGTCCTGGAAGTCGCAATCTGCATGTTCGCGGTTACAAAGAGAAGGGCAACATCGACACCCCTCTTGAGCTTGCCATTCGCAACCAGACTGATCGCTTCAGCCTGGCCATGGATGCCATCGACCGTATGCCTCATCTCCATAACCGTGGCTCTTCGGCCCGGCAGGCTCTCCTCAATGCCCAGATCCATGCCCGAAACGAAGCTTTTGAGACAGGCATGGACCCCCCATTCCTGAAGAACTGGACCTGGAAGCGCAACGGTCTTTGGAAAAAGGTCAGCGATGGCCTTGCCTCTCGATAGAATGATGAGTAAGTACTATATAGGTCAAGTAGAAATGGATACGACTCGAGGTGGAGAATCCGGTTATAAAGACACACTTCTAGACGGAAACGGATAGAACAAAGAAATATAACAAAAATAAGACGGTGGGCGTTGATGGACGGTTAGCTATCACATTATGTTATCAAGATGTCACGTTTTTACTATTTCTTTTCCTCTCTTTACAGACCTTTATAGTTATGCAGTATGAATAGTCTGAACAAGTTACCAATCACTTCAACTCTTGACTGCTTCTCTCCTCATATGGTACTGCACCATGCCTAACTCAGGAAACTCAGTCGTTCCAACGACCTTGAATTCAAATTTCTCATAGAGTCCTCGTCCCTCGCCAGAGCTGTTCAGATACGACATCCACCCTTCTTCATCAGCCCTCTCAAGACCAAACCTCATAAGCGCAGATCCCACACCCCGTCGCTGGGCTTCCTTCGCCGTGGCAATAGTGCTCAGAAACCAATGCTTTTCTCCAGCGACGTGCTTTACCGTCGCGTCAGCATTCTTCCGGAAGAAATCCGTCGCGGTAGCCTGGTCACCCGAAGCAGGAAACATGGAAGGATCGAGTTTCTTTCCGCGAGGGGGAGTCTCCCTGCGAGCCCAGCGCGCCCATCCAAGAATGTGCGAGTTGTCCTCTGCGATGAGCATGAAATTATCGTTCTTATCATCAATGTTTGTCTGCAGAAAAGAGGTTTGAAACACTTGCACGTCGGGACATGACGGCGGGAAGCAGCGCTTGTTGAGGGGCGAGGATGAGAATGCGGAGAAGAAGACGTTGAGCATCTCGGGGATATCATCGTGGGTAGCTGGACGGATGGTTATGGACGACATGGTTGCGGTTGTTAACAGTGAGGAGAAGGAGACAGGTCTGAAGAAAGTCAAAGTTGCATGTTTGGTGAGGAACTGGTTCCAAGATCAATATGAATCAGCTGGCCAATAGGGTGAGTCACGCCGGTGTGCTTGCAGAAAGAACCAGGGTTGGATAGAAAATGTATAACATAAAGTCTGAGCCATTATAGCTTCAGTTGTTAGAGTTGAATAGCCTCATAACGTGTTATGGTTCGCCAGTGTATCACGCCGAAGCAATTGTATTTTATAGCTACGTAGCTCATGTCGCTAGCTAGCTCAAACGCTCTCTTTATATTCTCACATTAAATTCCCACCTGTAACGCCCTGTGACCTAAGTATCCCGTCGCCATACTATATCGCTTCAAATCAAGACGAGCCCTTTTATCAATTACAGAGCCTTGACAGACTGGAAGAAAGGGTTTGCTTGCAAGTCGGTGTTCGCACCGACAAGCTCCTTCAAGGCAGCAACCTGCTCGTCGCGGCTCATATTTCCCGCCTTAACCTTGTCCTTCCACTCCACCAAGACTCGCTTGAGCATGGCGCTACCATCCTCCATATCTTGCTTGCTGTACTGCAAAGCCAAGTCCTCGTGCTTGGTGGTGAAATCCTCGAGTTCGTCCGCCTTGCGCTTGGCCATACGTACTACCTTGTTCGGGAAGCGGACTAGCTCTGCGACATGGATGCCGAAGCTCTGGTCGCACACGCCAGGTGCTACCTTGTACAGCAACGTAACTTCACGTTTGGCATCTGCTTCCGAGACTGGCTCTGCGCCAGTGCCGCCGATGTGCGCTGTCACATGGAGATTTTGTACTTGCGGGTACTGGTCGGCAAGGGCGGTAAGCTCGTGAAAGTGCGTGGCAAACATGGCAGAGCAGCCAATTTCCTTGACAATGTGCTCTGAGATAGCCCATGCCAGGCCAAATCCATCATAGGTCGATGTACCGCGTCCAAGCTCGTCAATAATGATCAAAGACTCGGCGGTAGCTGACTTGAGGATATTTGCTGTCTCGAGCATCTCGGCCATGAAAGTCGAAACACCTTTGAGCTGCGAATCACTAGCACCTACACGCGCTAGGATCGAATCGTAGATAGTCAATTCAGCTTCTGCGCATGGCACGAAACATCCCACTTGAGCCATGAGGGCAATGACACCCGTCTGTCGAATGTACGTCGACTTACCACCCATATTGGGACCGGTGATGATGAGGAATGACGACTTGTCGCGGGAAAGCTCGACGTCATTCGTGATGAATTGGACATCGTCTTGTAGTTCCATACATGGGTGACGAGCTTCGCGCAAGATCGTCTGGCCCTCACCACGGGCGTGTATTTTAGGTCTGACGTACGACTCAGGGGCATGAACTGAGGCGTGAGCGAGAGAGACGATAACGTCCATATGAGCAAGAACGCCAGCAAGACGTTCTAGAACTGGGCAATAAGAAGAAGCGACCTGGACAACTTCATGAACGAGACTGCTCTGTGTCCTGTTGTAGTTTTGGGACAGCTGATCATACTCGCGACGGTAGGCCTGCAACTTCTTCGTTGTAAAATAGACACCATTTTTCTGTGTCGAACACTCCTGGTATTTGGAGTTATTTCGAATACAGCCAGCCTCTTGACGCGTGAGACGCATGCACACTCCATGGACCTTGTGACTGGTTTCGAGGAATATCTTCTTGTCGGGCTCTTGGCCTAGATCCCTGGCCGAAGACGTGAACTCGGCTCGAATATCTTTATCAAGCTGGTCGAGCTTCTTGCGGATGATGCGCAGGCTCTTGTCGAAGTCGGCCTTGATAATGTACTCGTGACGGTCAAGAGCATCAAGATCAACCGTTTGCTCCACCATGTCTTGCAACTTACCCAGGCTTTCGGAAAGGTCTCGAAGCTTGATAGTGTAAGCCTCATCAAGAGGGTCTTTGTAGTTCTCATCCATGACACCCTCAAAGGTTCCAATGAATCCAGGCAGGCGAATGACAACCTGGTATGCACGAACAACGTCCTCCAGATTAGCCTTGCCTCGCTGGAATTTCTTGGAAAGCCTGTAGAGGTCGGGGATGGAGCGGAGGTGCTCCTCCTGTAGTGTCTGGCGAAGCTCGGTATCAGTGTAGAAGGCCTCCACCAGCTGCTGTCGCTTCTCAATCTCCTGCTTGCTCATCAAAGGCTGTTTCAACCATTGAGCCAAGAGTCGGCTACCGACAGGCGTTTTGCAGTGGTTAAGAACTCCAAAAATACTCATCGTTTTGGACCCGTCTCGAGGACCTGGCATGAGGTTAAGAGCCTTGAGGGCAGCAGCATCCAGCTTCATGAAATGCGCTAGGTCATGCTGATACAATTGGTATTGACCAAAGTTGGAAGGGTCCTGAAGAACGCCAAGGTACTTGATGAGGGACGCAGCAGACCCCATAGCCAGCTTGAGGTCAGTCTGTGGCAAAAGAGATGCTGATCGCTCGTCCTTGAGCAGACGTGCCAGGTCCTGCTCAATGTCCCGAGTACCAAAATCACCAGCCGGTCTCTCTGCAATTGCCACACCGCAGTTGTCGATAATCTTCTTTAGCTTAGCCAGCTCAGGATCCTTCTCCTTTTCACTCTTGTCTATCTGTACTAGGCACTCGCGGACGCCGAGCTGGATAAGAAGCGCCTCAAAGTTGGAGTATAGGTCGTTGTCGAGGAACTCGCTGACGCCAAGCTCGCGCACACTGGCGTCGGCGAAGCAGACACCGATATTTCGGGCTTCGGAAGCCTTGGCGGATATCTTGACGGCGAGAATCATGGGCGCAGACTCGATCTGGCCTCCGAGGTCGTCTTCTACATCCTGGAGATTGCCTGGCGAGGCCTGCTTGATGCACTTCCAGTTCATACGACCGGAAGCACTCTGCCATATTTCTATTCGCTTGCCTAGCTTGAGTAGGGCTTCTCGGAGGAACTGTCGAAAGACGGTCATGGTCATGGTGACGGAGGGAAGTCCGGTGTGATCATTACGGCCGAGCTGCCGCACAACAGAGGTTGTCTTGTAGACCTGCAGCGATAGATCAGCAGTGTTGAAGGGGGGTGATTATAGTGATCTCCTACAGTCTTTGCGATGTAGTTGGCATCTTGTCCATGGGAAGTGTACCAATCTCCCCGGTCAAAGATGCGGATTGTGTCTTGGTCAACGGCTGGCAACGACTTGAAGAAGCGAATGAAGCCGCCCTCATCGTCGAGCTGGAAGACATGTTAGTGGGAGAATTAGGCAGAATAACTGAATTGCCAAGAAATACCTTGAGTTCTGGTCGTGAAGCCATAGCGAAGGTTGTTCTAGGCCTGAGCAGCTCCAGGAATGAAGTTGAAATGGAAATGGAGGGTCCTGTCCTAGCAAAAGTGCCTTGGAGACGTTGTAGGTCAAGTAACTTGTCGCGTCGGTGGTTCTTGCATTGGCCGGGAGACGCGTTTTTAGTGGGCTCCAGTTAAAGTGGTGACGCGAAATCATGGCTTTTGCATAGCGTGCATAAATGATATATAAGTAACACATGAGCATATGAGTTATGCAAGATCCGCTTAGGTACATATTCTAGGAAGAATGACCTGCATATTGGAACTATATGCAATTGGCCAATTCCTAATAATGAATGAGCTTGAATATTACATCAAATATCAGGCAAAGAGCTTGTATTAGTTTGATCAAAGAAATATCGCAACTCTCGCTTGTGTCTAATGCCCAAACCATAATGCCTGGAAATGTCAAGATAACAAATTCAAGCACATGCCAAGATATCATGAATCAGTAAAACACGGGCCATGATTATTACCTGAGACATTTCTTCATACCATTCAGCCTCAGATTGCTCATCCAATAAGAACTGCTCCCGAGATAGAATCAGCTACGAAGATGCACCTTCAGTCAGCCACAGCTCTGGCATATTACATATATTGGAATCTTACATGTCTACCTAGAAAGGCCCGAGCGAGATTTCTTATCGTGGTTGTGTCATTGATAACAAGGGCGTGAATCTTGACCAGGGGAGGTTGGGAATCAGTGTTATATGTGGTTTTACACAGAGTAGAATATAGATGACTCAGTGCAAGAATGAGAGGAGAGAACTCGCAGTCTGGCACTACCGAGATATTAATCCAGAAACAAGAGTCGGGTCTTTTTAACCTTGTTTTTAGCCTCTGGCTTAGAGTTTTCCTCTAGAGCCGCAACACTCGAGGCTGCTACCTGCTATAACTGGACATTTAGCAGTGCTTCAGGGGAGTCCGAGTCTTCAGTGTCTTGGCGGCAGGGATTATACGCCCAATTGTTGTCCATCCGGGTTCTCATTGCAAGCCCAAAGTGGTAATATCCCACTAATAGCCCATCAAGGTCCTCACAAGCCCGCCCTCTTATTCTATCTTGGCTGATGTCTAATTGGCTTTTTTGGTGGCTATGACATGGATGTCTTTTCTCCAGAAACCTAAGTACTAAGGTAGCTTCTATCAGACTTGAGGGGAGTCGAGAGTTTGAGACATTAAACTCTCTGAAGCTATGCATTCTCTCCCCTTCTTTCTCTCTTCCCCATCCTCTTATTGTTCACGAGACACCAAGCTATCTTTAACTGACTTCTTTTTCTCCAACAACCCTTTTGGCCCGTTTCAAGGATTGTCCTCGTGAAACCCAGACTAGTCGATTAAGCATAATTCTTTTGCCCTCCGCAAAGACATGCACTCTTCCGCTTTGTCCCTCGCCAGATGGGGCCTCATTTTTGCTGCTGCAGCTTCCACTTCTGCTGCCGCCAGCACCCAAGCTCCCTCGTCCACAGCAGCATCTGCACCTGAGGTCACTGCCATTACCGGCTGCCATCTCCATGCTAGTGAACTGTAAGTGCCTTGTATATTCGTCTAAGCACTGCGACAAAGTCAATTAACCCTCCATCCAGCTACTGTTTCGCCGGAGAGACGGAGTACTTGGTAGACGTCAAAGTCACTGCCACCACAGATGTTCCCTCTCAGTATACAGACTGCCACTCCCATGGCTCTGATATGTAAGTCCACATACAAGCTTTCTCATCGGCCATTGCTGACCTTTTCTCCAGGTTCTGTGTAGACTCGGACAGTGGGGATGTCTCTGTTCAAGCCGAGGGTGCCGAGTCAGAAGAGGGTCACGCCCACAAGGAAGATAAAGATCATGATCACGATCACGATCACGACCACGATCATGCAGCAGAAAGCACAACTGGCACTGGAACTGCTGCTGCTGAGAACACCGCGGAAGCTGAGAGTAACGAGCACTGCCATTTCCACGCTGGTGTCGAGTAAGTTGTCTCCCTTCCTGCCCTTATTTCAACAACCATTAACGGGGCCATCTAGGCACTGCACAGGTGGTGACGGCCATGCTCACGGCGAGTCTGAGTCTGGCGAGTCAGAATCCGGTTCCGCTTCTTCGACGTGTCAACCTCGAAGAAGAGATTACAATATCGGCCTCCGTGTTGGTCTGCTCTTCGTTATCCTGGCTACAGGCGCCCTGGGTGTCTTTGGTCCTATTCTGCTACAGAAGATGATGCCCAGCAAACTCAGCCTTGTCCTCCTTGTCCTGAAGCAGTTTGGCACCGGTATCATCATCTCTACCGCATTTGTTCACGTATGTCGAATCACAAAAGCCTGGCAACTCACCGCTAACTGGATTGTCTAGCTCTACACCCATGCATTTCTCATGTTTGGCAACCACTGCATTGGCGAATTAGGCTATGAAGCTACCACCTCCGCCATCGTCATGGCTGGTATCTTCCTCTCGTTCCTCGTTGAATATATAGGCAACCGCATAGTCCTTGCAAAGACAAAGACTTCCTCCGCTCTCTCCGCAGATGAAAGGAAGGGTGTGTGGCTATCAGCCGAGGTTGTCAGCGTCCTTGTCATGGAATTGGGTATTCTATTCCATTCTCTCTGTAAGCTGTCGCTCTTGGTCACTTCAAGAACTCTTTACTGACACCGATGCTAGTGATCGGCCTGACACTTGTCGTAGCAGGCGACGAGTACTTTCTCACTTTGTTCGTTGTTATCCTCTTTCACCAGATGTTTGAAGGCATTGCTCTTGGAAGCCGAATCGCCACCATTGGTACTGCAGCCGATGTTCATGCCACCCATACCCCTGTCCCCCGACCTTCTCAAGACACCTCCTCCGCCCAAGACTCAGACAAGGCTCCCCCAGCTTCCACCGAAACCATTCCCAATGACGAGCAGGCGCCTGTTGGTCTGACTATGAAGAAGAAACTAGGTCTTGCTTCTCTCTTTGCCTTCATTACTCCCATCGGAATGGCCATCGGTATCGGTGTTCTCCAACAATTCAACGGCAACGACAAGTCTACCCTGCTCGCCATCGGTACCCTCGACGCCCTCTCCGCCGGAATCTTGATGTGGGTTGGTCTCGTCGAGATGTGGGCTGCAGACTGGATGACTGGAGGCCATGGCCATAAGGCTGAGCTTGCCGAGGCCAACATGCTCACCACTATCCTTGCCGGGTTCGGCTTAGTTGCCGGTCTCTTAGTGATGAGTCTTCTAGGCAAATGGGCATAAACCACTTTTGCATCTAAGGGTCGCTTTCAAACTTGTGGTTACGGTCGATTGATTGGGGAGTTTAGCGGTTTGTGCGTTCACGGAGTTGTCTGAAATCGGGAGCAGTAGTACTGCTAGGATCTACATTATAAATGGCGTTGTCAGGATACAAAAGATTAGAACGAATTAGATGATGATGAAAATAGCATTTTTCTGATGCCATAGGTAGGTAACTGTCAAGCCTGACCAAAACGACGTTTTTCGTTTGAAGGTAACAAAGCGTGTACTTTTTCTGGCATCCAAAGCTCTCCATTCACTGCTAAACCCCGAACGACGCTTTACCGAGACTAGGTATCCGATACGTGGGAGCTTTATACTTGAGGGTCGAGTTGCGTGTTGCGTTGTACGGCAGTACCTGTATGCTGCTGTCTACCGGCCTATACATGACATCCCAATGATCCGAAATATTCGGGTTTCCGTAAGGTCTCAAAGCTGCGAACCGCATGCTGTACTACTTATTAGTGACTTGGTGCAAGTAGATTGTCAAGAGCTTACGTGTAGTTTCCAGGCGTTATCCTCGTCCCGTTAGCAAGCTTTCCGAACCACCAAAATACATGGAAACCACGAGGTTCGCGTCTGAGAGGGAAAGGGATCGTGTCATTAGGATCATTGACAGTGGGATCAAAGAACCAAAACTCTTCGGCATCTCGCATCGTTGTTGCTGAACCGATGTATCCACGTTTGCCTACCTCTGGGGGATAAAACCATAATGACTCGGACCAACCTTGCTCAAATATCTAGCAACTGTTATCATTCAAGGCGGCGACAATTCAAGATAGCACTCACATCCCACCGTAGGTTACTGCAAGCGTATGATAGCCTGCCACCTATCTCAATGAAGTCATTTGGATCGTTCTCGATATTGAATGACCATCTATTCCATTGTCAATTGGATCTAGAACCGTAGTCAGATAAGCACTTACGATGCATCTCTATCCGGATCTGTGATGAACGGCTCAGCAATAAACATATCGTCAAATGCTTTTTCTGTATCGTACGCGGCTCCTATTTCGTGTCTCAGTGAACGCAACATCAAAGTGGTGCTAGAGCTGACAAACCTCCATAAGGGATAGACAACTTCTCTCCGTGGTCAGAGTGGATCCATACCTTACCACCATATAGGGGCAGGTAATCATCGTTAATATCGGGAAGACCAAAAGCCAAACTGGCCTCTGTCAGTTTATAAGTTCTTGATATTGGGGCAAGTCTTACCTAAGTTCCCTCGTTTCCCCCGGTTCGATAAAGATTGTGTGAGGGAGCCTCACAGGGGGGACGATATTCTTGGGCTCGACAGCGTAGAGTAGAGCAACTCCATTATCACTGTCGTAGATGTTGAAGCCAGCTTGGGGCTCAAGATTGAAGTAATACCTATGTGCCATCTCACCAGTATTGGTAATGTTGAAACTCCATTGAGGCTCGAAGTTCTCCGTGTCTTTCAGTGCAAAGGGCTCATACTCAAGTTGAGTATCGTAATTTAGAACTTTCCATGCGTCCACTAACCCAGTTCCGACTTGAAATGGCGGGGCTTTGTAGTTGTAAAGGAAATGGTTGTTCATAAACGGTAGACTCGTTCCACTCGAAGCAATACGATCTCGTAGCATCTTGGCAAACCCGGCGCCGTTGAAGTCACGACCGCCATATTGTCCTATGAACAAGGCTGCAATACCTGCGATGTATGGTGCTGACATAGAGGTCCCACTCAGCTCTTGGTAGCTTTGATTCAGCACGGTACTCATGATCATGTAACCAGGAGCGGCGATATCAGGCTTGAGAAGGAGTTCGTTCGTTGGGCCCCAAGTAGTGAAGTAGACAGGAATTGGACCAAGATCATCGCTAGTTTTGTTGGCATGTGGTTTTGTCGTGACATTAGCGGCAGCAACAGCAAGAACTCCATGACCAACAGCACCACTGCTGGAATAAAATGGTTCAAACTCTCCTTCGTTACCAGCGGATGCTATCACGACAACACCCTTCTCTACCAGTCGACTAGATAGCACAGCCCATGGGTTGTCGGACCACCCGTTGGGTTGCCCAATGCTTGAAGTAATGACATCAGCCTATAGAGTTGTAAGTACCAGATAAGTCCCGGTTCTAGAACAATATTACTTACCCCTGCGTTGTAAGCATCGCATAGTGCTTGCATGATAGTCTCCTCATCGGTTTCCCAGGGATCCTGTCAAAGGTTAGTCTAGTGTGTGGTTATTCAAGGTATTGTATACACACATCGGAGAACACTTTGTAGATGAGAAGTTCGGCATCCGGCGCAACCCCAGTGAGCCTGTGTTTTTGTTACCATTAGATTACTCACTTACATAGTACCTAATCAAAACATACCATTGATTCTCAGCAGCAATGATACCAGCAACGTGAGTTCCATGACCTTGGTAGTCCATAGGGTCATTATCAGGCTGTTTTGGGTGCTTTTTCTCGTTGTGTGTCTCCCCTACACGAACAGTGAGTTCTTGGATCAACAAAAACTAGCCTGGCCAAACCTACACTCTGCGCCGACAAGATCGTAGCCCCCCTTGACTTTACACCCAGGGCCAAAACAACCCCCAAGCTTGATGCCATTAGTATTTGAGTAGGTTTGATAGAAGAAGTCATACCGCTTTGTGTGTATAGTCAATGCCTGTGTCAATTATAGCAACAGTAGACCCTTTTCCACGGATACCAGCTGCGTGGAGTTTTTCAACACCAGTCCAGTGATGAATCGAGTAGTTTCTGACGGAAGAAGATGGGCCATTGTCCGACCTGTAGACGTAAGGCATCAACACTTTGTGAGCTTGCCACACGTTGACAACGCCCTCCATCTGACGAAGCGTGTCCAGATTATCAGTGTCGGTTTCCAATACCATTCCATTGAATACATCACTGCAATCGAAGTTCTGGAACAATGGCCTTTTGCGGTCTGGTTTCATGAGAAGTTGACGTGTCACTGTGGCTAGGCCTTGATCCTGTAGATGTTAGTAATTAGCTCGAAGACAGGTTCGGCTTATGTTACCGGATGGACTTCGATTATGAACTTGCGGGTGTTTCCTTCGCTCCGTCGACCAGTTCTAGAAGATCCAGTCGTATGTTTTCGAGTTGCCTCAGCTTCAACAACTGCCCATGCTGAAAATAGCAAGGCCTGAAACAAACTGTATGGTTTCATAACGATTGAAAAGCATGAACGAATGATGACGGGTGAACAAGTCAATGGTTGAGTAGAGTGTTGAGACTTGGAAGGTATATAAGCTGTCCTTCATTGTTGAAACTGGTGCTTCCCCGGAAGATTAGCATGGACAGTTTAGCCTCGGCAGGCTGCATTTTGAACGTTACAACTCTCCTTTGAGCCACGCAATGGGAGTAACGTTTGTCTTGTTCGAGTTACCGTTGAGTGGTCCGGATGCTGGGAGTTTCGGTATCACGAGTAGGGTAAGCCTACCCTTATTACTCTATATGGAGATGCCCTCAACCGAGGATTGCAGAGCTATGCAAGATGACCCGCGTAAGCTCGCCTCTGTGTGCGAGTGTACACGCCCGGTCTGGGCTTAGATAGCCTGCTATCTTCTATTCAGAGATTAACACGGTATCCCGAATTCTTCAGGAGTCACGAGCCTATACTGAGGTTGTCTCATATGACGATTCGGCGTGACGACGGGAAGTTGTCAAGCTGTTCAACAGTCCGGTCTGACATATATGAGCTACCCTGAGATTGCCATTGCCGGGTCGTCTAGGTGTAACGAAACCAGTCTTTTGAGCCACTCTAACGCTGTGGTAGGCCGGCTACAACAGACGCTTTCGAACGGGAGCGTTGTGATGCCGAAGCTGTGAAACATGTGTCAAGATCTAGCGAGATCCGGCAGTGACAAGGAGAAGCTCGAGCCTGATCAGCCTATCATTTCCAGAATTTCAAAACGAGATATCGTGGAAGAGACTCAGAAGTAGGGTAGGATGTCTTTTATGAGAGAGACCAGCAAAACACGGGAAATTGCAGTAGTATCGTTATTATAGAAGGCCTAATACATTTATGCTTGAAGTGAAGAGCGTGCTTGCCAAGGTTCCAATCAAGGTACTGAGGTACGGTAGATGAGGTGTGACACCGGCTCACGTGAATGAGGTTATTGATGCATATATTAGGAAGGCGATGGTCGAAGGTTGAACGCAGGTGCTAGGTCTACTGCAAGGGCACATTGAATTAAGAAGTCAAAGTTGGGTGGGGGAAAGCATATAATACAGCCCTGATATCGCCATGGTATATATTGATGATGCAACAATGAACTCTCAAAAATGTGACGAGACAGTTTCATGAAAGAAAAGCCGTTGGTGAACAAGTCTCAGGGCACCATAAGAAATCACCACTTTAGACCAGGTGACTGAAAGGCTTAGGCAACTTTAGCATCAAATTCGGTCTTCTTTACCTAATTCTTATCTGCTCCTTAGCTCACCGGTCAAATCTTCTGACACCCTCTCGACGAGCATATAACAAAGAAGCTAACAAACAATAGATCGTCAAAGTTTCACGCCATTCACTACCTAAACGTGGTTTCGGTCTTTTTCCATTGATTGCTTTTGACTGGCCAAAGCTAGAGCCCGGATCCGACTCCGAGTCCGTGCCTGGCGATCTCTCAGCCGACAACCTGACTCGTTGCCATTGGATGTGCTCTACGGAGTAGTCAAAGCAGAGCCACATGGACAATGGATGTTTGGCAGAAGATGCCCATTTCTTGGCACATTGTTATGACTTGAAACGGGCAGACGGGCTAGACGGGCTAGACGGGCTAGACGGGCTAGACGGGCAAAAGAAAAACTTAAATTCGGCGCATTAGGGACATTCCAGAAGCCACAGACGCACCAAGCGATTCGGTCAGATGGAAAATTTGGTCGAACGGTGACTAGCGACAGGCTACAAGTGATGATGTTTTATGTGGTGGCCCTAAGAGAGGGTAGCAGAGAGGATCGCGCGATGTAAATGCAGATGCGTGTTACAGAATGGGGAATGGAGACGTTTCGAAGCGACGCTGCAGAGGGGAAAAAACGTGCAGAGAAGCCATGCCCGATATAGCATGTCCCATGAAGCAACCATGCTCACTCACCGGAAGCGAACAGGGGGGGGAGGGCCGGTTGGTAAATGAATTCGCCTCTTGGTGTTGTGAGCAGCAATTGCCAATTGATCAGGGATGAGGAATGAGGGATGAGGGATGAGGGATGATCGGTTTTAGCAGTCAAAGATGGAGTCTCGTGTTAATCTCGGCTGATCGACGACTTCAAGTCAAAGTCCAAAGATAATTCCTCAAGATATTATCTTGACAGTCCCACATACGTGCTTTTTTGCACTTTTAAGTCTGGGCTGTCTGGGATCAACGTTGAACTGTGGGTACTGACTCGCAGAAACCATGTGGTTTCCCTTTCCCTTAGGTTCCTTTCTGCCTCTAGCTCCAGGTCCAGCCTCCTCTCGCCTCGCCTCTTTTCTGCATCTACATCTGCCTCGCGTGGAAGCCCCAAAACATTCTCAGAAACAAGAAACCTTGCACGTACTCGCCTTTTTTTCTCTTGGTTTTTCTTTCCTGTTGCAACTTCAATCGCCTCTTCCTTGCTGGGTGTTGCCCAGCTGGGACATGAATGCACCCCCTGCGTCAGATGTCAACCCGCCAACCTACACCAAAATTGTTGGTGGGTGTCTTATTTAGCGCTTCCACCAGCGTTGGGAACGGACTTCTGAGGCCCGGTCTAGAAAAGCTGCTAACTGATGGTCTAATCACCATGGATTTCTTTACCAGCTGAGACAAAGAACAAACATCTGTAGACGGCCCGTCAACGGGAGGATAGGAGAGGAGCTTTGACATTCATCATCAAAACACCAAACGCTGGTCAGGGCTACCGGTGGGAAAGAAAAACACAATTTCTCTTTATCGTGTTTGTGGTGCATTTGAGGTTGATGACAATGTTCTAGTTTTCCAAAGTCGGGTAATTAACTGCTCGTTGATCTACATATCGCCTGAGGTGATCTCTCTTCTACTTGTCCCCCCTCTTGTGACAACCAGCCCCAACCTCGTCTACTCTGTTCAAGTTCTATATATCCCAATTGTGACACTTCTTTCACAAAGAACGCATTCAATCACTGGCATGCCCTAACCGTCCAATCCCATCGACGTTACATGCCCTATCAGGGGCCTCATGCTGCTGCAGGCTGCTCTTCAGAGGTTCAGTCGCATGGCACCCTTGACACTTTGACAAACTAATATCCACCTTCACGCGACCTATTCCAATTAACATCCCCTGCAAAGCACAGGTCTCCCCTGATGCCCGCATCCTCTTTCCTTTCTCCGCTGGGTCGGCGAAGCCAAGTCTGCAGCTTGAGAAAGGACAAATGAACCCATGAATGGCACTGGACGCAGTCGAACAGTGGGGAGAGTCGGGTTTCTCAGACGCTACAACCTCCACTAACTCTCTAAAGTTAGGTACATTGCCGCCTTCGGGCCCCCCTAGACGATCCCCCTTGTACAAGCTCTCCCATCAACTCACGTCTTATCTTCCATCCAACCATCCCCCCTCGCTCTTCTCTGTCGTAATCCTTCTTCTACCCCCAGTCACCCACCCCCATCCGCTCATTTATCTGACCCCATCTTCTTCTTGGACGACAAGGAAACAAAACTCCAGGTGATTTGCTTTCCATTGCTATTAATGTCCTCTACTCTCTTTTAATACATACATGTACCCATCTCGACCCAACCTACCACCGAAACCAACCCTCCACTTGCAATCACCAGTACAATATCCCGTCAACTAGAGCAACTGTCCTCCCCCTTTCTCAACTGGGCATATCCAACCGCAACACACAAATCAAGACAAGACAAGACGGCCCCGAGACGAGACATTTCCTCCTCAAGTACATACACAACATAAACAGTACTGCATTGACTGCTGTACCTGGAAACTCTTATTAATCTCCACATTCTCGACGGCTCCATCACGACTCCAGCCTCCCTCTACGCGCTGACTGTCATCGAGAGACTCGGATCCCTCGCCCTGACAACTATACAGGCTTGACTTATCCTCACCTAAACTCATCTCCTCTTCATCAACACCGCCAAAATGGGCAAGTCTCTCATGGACAAGATCCAGGCCAAGCTGGAACTCTTCCGTCTCGAGCAACGCTACACCCGCCGCCGTCACCGACGTTCCACCTTTGTCTCCAACGCTGTCTACGTAGATGGCGAGTACGTCTACCAGACTCCCAACAGCACCGGCTCTTCCTCTGGCTCTTCAAACATGGACGCTCTCCATGGCGACAAGGCTGGTGTCAACTCCCTGGCCTCTCCCACAGCCGTCGTTATCGATGAGCACCACTTCCCCTCTGAGTCTCAGCACCAGCAGCAGTTGCAACAACCACAGATGGCTACTGCTGAGCGTAAGCGCCTGAACCGATTCAGCTCTATCCCTCACTTTGGTGGCTCAAGCAACAAGCAGATGCCCAGCATTCAAGAGCGACGGAGCAGCATGATCCGCTGAGTGACTTCAGGATGCTCAAGTTAACACACAAAGGAAAACTACAAAAAAAAAACCCCCCAAAATTCTGCGACTTGCTTTTTTACGATTGACGGCATTCAGCGCCTGGCGATGAATTACAGCTCAGGCGCAGGCGTAGTGGGCGCATACAACGTGTAAGCGGACACGATGAGATGAGACGAGAACGGATGGATCGGATTTGATGGATACCCCCGATTCATTCAAGGTTTCCTGACAACGAAAACTTGCCCAGTTTGTTGGTGCATGTCAACGATATTGTCATAACGCTGTCACTGCCACAACAGTGGATCGCATCGCTACCTCAATTATTCTTATTCTGGCTTGAGGACAATCAGCCACTGAATCTTGTCTGACGATCTACCACTTGATTGTTAATCTTTTTTCCGTCCCGCTTGCTCTCCAGTTCCCCTTCGAGTTCGGGGCACTTTAGAAACCTTCATTTTTGGACATGGCTGGGGAACTACGAAAAACAGAGCTTTAAAAGTTGGACGAGTCATCGGTCATCACCGACATTTCTACCTAATTTTCCCTTTTTGGCGTCGATTTCTACATTCTCATTATTGCCTCTTTGACCCAAGCATTCTTGCGGGAACAATCTTGGGTTGCTGCATAACTTCTAGAGCTGACGGGCAACTGTCGGACGCTGCAATATGTACATACAAAGCACGACTGGAGGAGTATTGCAGACGGGTTCTTGCGAAAGGATATGGATATATGGAATTTAGCCAAGTTACCAATGAATTCAAATACATGATCTTCAGCTTCACATACACGACATTATTGAGTGGGAAGTGCCTATGCAACGAGTGAGCTGTGACGAATATAGGTGACACAGGCATCGATCGATACGAACTATCAGATCGAGACTAATTTCCCGAGTCTGCGAGCTATGTCAGTGTCTCAGGCATGTCGATACTTAAAACAAGGCCGGTTTTACCTGGTCATGCTTAAGACCGTCATTTCATCATAACTGTCAGACAGATACGAGTGCGAATAAGAAGCATATCCACCAAGGCTAAGAGGGACCATGTCAACCAATGCAGCTGCATAAAATCTGAAATAACGCCAACAGGTGAAACTCAATGCCTCAACGGATGTCTTGCAATACGCATATCTTCCACATTATTAATTTATATTTTTTTATGTTTTCTTGCAAGGGCAACAAAGTAGATAGATCTAAACGCCAGCGGCTATGCAAAGGCTGTGCGTAAAGTTAAAAGGACTACCTTTTATATATGATACCATCATCGTAAAAGCTTGATTGAATACAGCATAAGGCTTGCCACTAACACTCTGACTACGGAGTATCTGCGTTTTATACATTGCGCATGAATGTCTATGCTCAGTGACGTATGTATGCGTCAGGTTCGTGCTGAACGATGGGATATACTGTCCGGATATGCGAAACTCTAACACATCCCAAGATATGTACAGCACTTGATGCGTTTGGAGTACCAGTTATATGCAGGGAGTGGTCAAATTCTGCTTCTCCCGTGTCATCACTTCAGTTGAGACACTCACCCTACAGCAACAACACACAATAAGAAGGGATTAAATGGGCACTCTGCCAGCTATGCTACTCTGGATCATTGTCCTCGTAATCCATCGGTCAGTGACTGACTACAAGGAGTAGATATTCACAAGGCCCAGCAATTTGTTATTCTAACATCTTACCTCATCTAGAGCCATGAAATATACAATTGCTTCTAAAAATCGCAATATGTTCACGTGCTTACACATAGAATAACTACTACTTTTGTTGCCACACAATCACAAGTGGGGATTTGATACCACTACCTACCTCACATACGATTGTAGGAAGACAGGATAATATCACTTTAAGAAACAATAGCAACAATGATGACAAATAAGCCAATGTCTATACCAGCTACCAGGCATCATCGCCATGCATGCATTCCTATATGAAAATTAACCCACCCAAGAAATAAAAATAAAAAACTCCACAAACGCCCCTCGCTTCCCAATGCAACATCTTCGAACCAAGCAGGGGGGTATACGGCTATGATATGAAACCAAAAGCATTGGATGCCCATCCTATCTCCAACAGAGGAGGAACAATAAACACATACGCTACGCTCAAACAGCAAGTCCGCTATAAGCCCTCTCCACCGTACGGCTTCCCATGCCTGGGACAGTCCTGAGCTGAGCAATGCTGTCGATGCGGCCACCGGCCTCGTCATCGTTCACAAGCTCAAGATAATCGACCAGGTCACGGGCCTTCTTTGCTCCAAAGCCAACCAGGCTTCGGATTCGGTCAAGGTCACGCGAGTTGACGATGTCGAGAAGATGTTGCGTGCGAGGCGATGCAGGGCCCTCATCGTCACCCGAGAGAACAGACTTGGCAGCAAGAGCCTTCACCTTAAGCTTTCGAGCCTTGGGCTTTGCTACCGGGGCAAATTCATCCTCATCCACATCTGCCTCGGCAGTCTCATAATCGCCATCCACATCATCATAGACGAACCTGTGCTTCTTGCGTTCCGAGCGGGGAGATTCTCGGCGAGGAGAGTTCGCAGGAGCATTTATGTCCATACGCGATCGTAG
This sequence comes from Fusarium graminum, assembly GCA_013266165.1. Lineage (NCBI taxonomy): Eukaryota > Fungi > Ascomycota > Sordariomycetes > Hypocreales > Nectriaceae > Fusarium > Fusarium graminum. Next base: position 69,206 of record JAAGWP010000404.1, read on the forward strand.
CTTCTCGATCTTGTGAAGTAATTTGGCTTGCCCAGGGAAGAAGGGCAAAGCCTTCTCATACATCTTGAGGGCGATGTCATCCTCACCCCGCTCCTTGTGCTGTCGAGCAGCAAGGAGGAAACGTAGACCGTCAGACTTGGAATCCTCGCGCCATTCGTCGCTATCGATTCGCTTCTCCAGAGCCTCCAACCGCTTTTGTACCGCATCGCTGATCTCAGGCTGAATGACTAGTGGTGGTTGCGATTCTTTCTCAGCTGCAACACGAGCGGCAAGAATCTCGCTGACCTTCTTCTCCACCATGGCCTCAATCTGAGCGGCAGAGACTGTGATAGAGGCTGGGGCAGTAGATCTTGAAATCTTGCTCGGTCTCATGACGGCATCGTTTTCAGAAGGCCGCTTGACGGGATTGGTTCGGCGGGCGGGGGCGAGGGCGGAGCTCACCAGGGGACGGCTAACAGGCGCTGCTGGTTTTGACTTATCAGTGTAGACGCTGAAGGCCTTCACAGGCTTATTGGCATCAGCAACCTTGTCAGCGGCTTTGGCGGCAACATTTCCATTGTGCACATTCGTGAGATTGGCAAGTGGTCTGAGAGCTTGGCGTGGGATGTTAGAGCCCGAAAGTCCCGAGTTCGCCCTAGGAACTTGCTTATAGACAATCTCGTTCTCAATCTCCCTTACCTCAATTCGTTTCGCCCGAGAGCTAACATTGAGACTGCTCAGGGTATCGAGGTGGTAGCTTCGGAGAGGCGACAGATTCAGGATCATGACAGTAATACCGTCATTTTGACCCAGAGATAGGATACGGGTCATCTTGGATTCTCGATAGGGTATTCTCTTGTCACCACGGCCAATTGCATCGATACACTGGCTTAGCACGAATAGACTCTTATTGATGGCGGCAGATTCCACAAGCCTCTCCTTTCCATTGTCGGTTCGGCGATTGTCCTCAGATCCAGCCAAGTCAATGGCTGATGCTGTGCTCTCCTGGACCGCGTTCGCAGTCGTTTGCACCAGTTTGACTCGTAGGATAGCGTGGCTGCGACTGCTGTGAGCGTTGAGCTTGGTAGACGCCGTGACACGGTTATTGTTGGCCTCGATGTACATCTTCTCGAAGTCCTTGAGGTCCTCACAAGATCTCTCCGACAGACCAACCACGACAGTCTTGCCACTGGCCTCAGCTCGTAACGCGAGGCCAGTGGGTGTTCGCTTCTCGGGAGGCTCGAGTAGATCGTAGACCTTGTCGTTATAGATCTCGTAGTAGGATAGGAAGACCTGGACGTCGGTTTCACCCCGAGTGTCCTTCATGATCTTCTTGCCTCTTCGGAAGACGTTGCTGAGCATTCGGGGAATCACCCCACGGTCTGCCAGCTTCATACCACCTCGCATCGTGTGTGTTTTACCGGTGCCGGTAACACCATACGCGAATATTGTGACATCGTATCCCTGGAAGAGAGACTTGACATGGGGCGCCACTATTCGAGTCAACACGCGATACGAAGGAAGATAAAACAAAACACGTTAGCTTATGAGATCGCACCTTCGGCAGTAAACAATTCCTCCTGAGTCGTAGACCGGTCGTACACGCCATTGAAGGCAAAGGAAAATTCCTCAGCCTCGTTCTTGGGGTTTGGAATCTTGACAATCGTGTTTGGCTTGCTGGAATCGACGGTATCGGCTCGAACGATAATATCACACTCTCGCTCCTTTTCGAGCAAGGGTCGTATCCTGGAGACGACTCTAACACTCATTGCGTACTAGGGATGAGGAGGAATTCGTAAAGAGTAGTTTAGGTAAGAAGCTCAGCGTGTCGTGAACTCGGACTCTCTCAGCCTACCAAACTGGCCACTACCACGTCCTGAAGTTAGCAAAGGTTTGCTATAGAAAGGATTAGTAGCTAGCATGGTTCCAGGTTTGGGTAGTAGCGAGATAGAGATCAAAGCACAGATGTTGGCCCGGCAACAGTCGCACGTGACATGACGTGTGGGAACGGGAAAAGCCGCTAACAATACTGGTTGATGCCCCAGCAGCTGGCTTGGGTTTGGCTTCATGTGAAGTGGTAGATATACAAGCGTAAAGCTCTTTCGGAGCTCATATATCCAACAAAATGCGAGGCCAATTGCCGCTGTCAAGAGCAGTGCGAGGGTTTCGACTGCGGGCATTACCCTCTTATACTTGTACTCAGTGCAGGCCCATCCAGATCAGCGCTGCGCCGAGCACCGAAGGCCCCAATGTTAGAGGCGATGCTTTTGGAGCCCTTGAGACGAGGGACCCTGCGGGTATGATTACACCCCGACATTGTCCCTGCTATTGCCATTGAGTCGCGATATGATGGAATCTCTGACCTTGTGCCTGTATAGATGCTCGATTCGAGGTTCTTGGCTCGCCATATTCGCTGCTGTCTGTGACTCTTTCAGCATCGCAGAAGCTCTATACTCGGAGAGGCACTTTGGTTGCTGTCGCCGGCAAGCCTGAAAACGTGTGTAGTTCTCAAAATAAAGCCAGGGGCAGACTTGAGTTAATATTATGGTCAGGCCCAATCTACCCTCTCGATTCTAAACCCGATTACACGAGCCTTTCTAGGCGTTCCGTTCCTCTACCAGCGCATCTCAGCAACAACACCCATCACAGCATTGATCTCGACAAGGTCACCCACAACCTCATTTACGGTTCTTCACCTCGATGGAACGACAGACTGGATGGTTTCACAGAGAAACGCACTATTGGCTTGGACAGGACACACTCTTTCGCCTTCTACGCGCATTCAGAGTAGCCTTACGCTTGCCCATTGGGGCAACACTCTCTTGACTGGACGAGGTCTTGCTGCCCTATCAGCACCGGGCCAAATTTATGAGCTGACTCTGAAGGAGGGAGAGGAGTTTGTGGCGCACCCTGGCAACGTTGTAGCATACTCCGTCAGTCGACACCCACCGCAACCTTTCCGCTTCAAGAGCAATAGTCTGCAACTTCAGGTGCCCTCCCTATCGAGATGGATCTCTGAGCCTGAGTGGGTGAAGACTGTTCGGAACTCAGAGGTCTGGAAGTATCTGGCACGGGCTTTTTACAGCGTGCGAACAGCAACCCGACGGACTATTTGGGGTGATCGTCTGTTCCTCCAGTTCCACGGTCCTACAAAGATCCTTATCTCCAGTCGAGGCGTGCGCGCCGCAGATGTGCTTACCAACAAACAAATAAATGAGATTGCCGATTCTCAACCCGGCGTGCTCTCTCAGGCCGTTGAGTTGACTAACAAGCCCAGACTGACAGATGGCTCTGAGAGTAAGCCTAGTGCTGTTGAGGCTGCCGAGCGGGATGAGGCTGATAAGTCCGTGACTGGCTTTCACGTTGCCACAGTTGAGAAGGATGGCAAGGTGAAGTTTGAGGACAACAAGGACCTAAAAGAGTTTATCCGATGAGAGTAAGCATCTATATGAGAGGAAAGCAAAGATGTAAGCAAGCAAGCGATGTTGCAGAGACGAAAAAAGGAATGTATTTGAGTAAGAGTCTTTCGCACTAACGCGAAGGTTTTGTTATGTACGATTACCTATGTTATCTATCTACCATAGAGCCCAGTCCGGCCTTGAGGTATCAATATTCAGAGGTTCAAGCAAATGAGGTGTCACTGACTGTGGTCATCTACCGTGAAGGAAGCAACCATCAGTTTAGATGACAACAAAAGTGCCCATTGTTGATTGATAATACAGGATCGAAAACAGCAGTTATAATCAGCCATGGCTTTGACAGTTGGATAGTTTCATGCACACTTTGGGCTTAGTTCAACAGCTCGCGACTCGGCGATTGACTTTAAGTCCAGAAGCCGAGAGGGATATCTTGATTCAGCCCTACGTACTTTGGTGGGATTGGGACGTGCACTTTGTTAGATATTATTATGTCTTTTATCCAGTATTGCCATGCTTCTCAAGATCAAAGGTAATAAGCTACTAGTAAATATGATTAGAAATCAATACAGATCGATACCGAAAGCGTTCATGATAATTTAACCATAAGGAATAACATGTTGAGTTCGGCATGTTAAACCCGAACCATGCCCCTCGCCCAACTACGGATTTATCATACACAGACCGTTTTAATCCGTCCGTGGAATTCACAGACCGAGCTCTTAGACCTGTCGATCATTGGTCTTTGCTTTTCATCAGCGGGAGATGTGCAGAGCTATCTGCTACGTATTTTGCCCCACCAAAAGAAAGCATTTATACTGCAACGAGAGATAGATGAATGGGGTGTAGGGATATATTATATATACCCTTGAGGAAATTCTACCAAAAACTCCCCGTGGTAGGATTTCCACGGAATATCAGCATGCGTTAAACGTTATTTACCTATCTGCCTGCCTGCCTACTACCTACCTACCTACCTACCTACCTACCTACCTACCTACCTACCTACCTACCTACCTACCTACCTACCTACCTAGTACCTAGTACCTAGTACCTAGTACCTAGTACCTACCTACCTACCTACCTAGTAGGCAGTTGCTTAACCGCCATTGAAACAGCGACGCCGCTACTGCACAGTCGCAACCATGGCGCGGTCAACGATAACCTCGTCCTCAGAGACAATAAGCGACCGGGATATTCAGCCCATCACATCAACTGATCTAGAGAAGCAGAATCCTCTGCCATCCACCAAAACAGACGCAATCGTGCACCCGGAGTCCGCCAATGCAGTCGCCGCAGACCTCGAGCGTGGTGAAGGCGACGACGAGAAGAAACATCAGCAACCTTCAGCAGGGCCTCCGCCTGGAATGGCTCCAGCTGATTTCCCAGATGGAGGTCTCGAGGCCTGGCTTGTTGTATTTGGTGGTTGGTGTGCTCTGTTTTGCACTTTCGGTGTTATAAACTGCGTGGGTGTGTTCCAGAAATACTATGTTTCTGGACCGCTGAGAGAATATGATGGCTCCGCTGTGAGTTGGATAACGTCTGTCGAGTCGTTCTTCATGGTGTTTTGTAGCGCCATCGTATGTATACTCTATCGTTCGTGAAATGACATCGAAGTTATTGACCTTGGGCTATAATTAGTTTGGCCATATTTTTGATATGTATGGCCCCAAGTACCTTCTCTGGTTCGGCACCATCATTTACGTGTTTGGCCTCATGATGGTATCTCTGTCATCAGAATACTATCAATTCTTCTTATCGCAGTCCATCGTCGCATCAATTGCATCCAGCGCTGTCTTCAACGCCTGCATGTCCTCCATCATTACCTGGTTCTACAAGCATCGTGCCGCCGCGTTCGGAATTATGGTCTCCGGCTCGTCACTTGGAGGCGTAATCCTCCCCATCATGATGGACAAGATGATCAAGAGCGTCGGGTTTCCCTGGATGATGCGTACCGTGGCTTTCATGTTCCTCTTCTTGCTCGGCATCGCCTGCTTCACCGTCCAATCTCGACTGCCTCCTCGTCCCAAACCCTTTGTGTTCATGGAATACCTCAACGGTCTTCGCGAGCTGCCCATGCTCATCACCGTCATCGGTTTCTTTTTCTTTATGTGGGGCATGTTTCTTCCGTTCAACTATGTCCTGCTCCAGGCAGAAGCTGCCGGGATGTCGGAGAATTTGATCACTTATCTGCTACCTATCCTCAACGCTGTAAGGTAAGTCGTGACCAACCCACATGATCTTGACTATTGTTAGCGTGTACTTACTTGGTCCTAGTATCCTCGGTCGCATCATTCCTGGTATTATCGCCGACAGGATTGGCCGTTATAACGTCATGATTATCATCACCTTCATCTCTGCCCTGTTTTGCCTTTGCGTCTGGATCCCCGTCAAGGATACAGCCGGCATCGTCGTCTTTGCAGTCATCTTTGGGTTCTCCTCAGGCGGCTATATTAGTCTTGTCCCGGCTCTTGTCGCTCAGCTTTCCGATATTCGTCAGATTGGTACCCGTGTTGGAGCGGCATTTGCCATTGCCTCGTTTGGTGCGCTGACCGGTAGTCCTATTGCGGGGGCCATCGTGTCATCTCAGGACGGTGACTACCTTGGCCTGAAGTTGTTCTGTGGTTGTGCTATGGGAGCAGGCTGCACTGCCTTCGTTGTTGCACGTCATGTGCAAGTTGGTTTCAGGGCAGTGAGAGTCTAAAGCCTAGCCTATTAGGAAATCCTGAACGGTTGATTTCACATTGGGAAATAAATAAATACAACAGGGAAAAGCTTATATATTGTGTAGAATTGTGATATTTTTGGTAGGACGAGAGACCATCGACCAAAGGGCATTTCGAATTTCGTGCGGATGCGGCAAATGCTCAACACATGATCGAATACTCTGTAACCACTGCGAAGGTGCGGGATATTAAAGCAATGAGCCCAAATACACGAAACGAGATAAATATAAAAACTATAGTGTTCAGCAAGTAGGAGCAAGACACAAGCCGAATCTCATATCAATGTATATATTCTACTGGCTTGGGACCGCGCGGACAAGATAAGAGCAAAATAGTGCGAGTGATGCAACCAACAGGGAGCAGGGACATATCAGTACCTATGTTTGGACGAATCAGCGTTGTGTCAAGAAGAGTGTTGGGCGGGCATGAATAAGCGAAGAGTATGTGATTCTCAGATACAGATAGAACAAATTGAGTGTTTAATCACGAAAATCATAAACAGCCTCTGAAGCTAATATATCATCATCGAAAGGGTAGTGACGAGACTAACAGGACATCGATACATACCATGAACTAGCATCCAGCTGTCATTAAAAAGAGTAAACATACTACATATGAGTATGTCCATAATTAGCATGGTTCAAATGAACAACAACAGCAATGTCAACAATGAATGTGGATAGTCAGAAAAGATTGATAGAAATGTAAATGTTTAATCATTGAAATCATAAACAGCCTCTGAAGCTGAATATCATCATGGTAGGGGGATAGGAATAGGGACTGAAATAACTTACCACACCACGTCACTTTTGAAAGCGCGTCTTCTCGAGTTGTATACCTACAAAGAGAGTCTATGGAATCAGTGGAACGTTCAACAGCAGTCGCCGTGTCATTTTGGTTGAACGAGGAATGTGCTCAGGATAGATAGAACAAGTTAAGTGTTTAATCATGAAAATCATAAACAGCCTCTGAAGCTAGTATATCATCATAGAAAGGGAGTAAAGGAAGACATGAAGAGCACATACCCTACTAAAATTTATCAAGATATATCTGTCACTAGACATAGAGCTGCTATCAAATCTGGACACAGTCAGTGGCGGTATTTCAAATATAGTTATTGTACCGTGTCGATCGGGAAGAATTGTGCTCAGGATAGATAGAACAAGTTAAATGTTTAATCATGAAAATCATAAACAGCCTCTGAAGCTAATATATCATCATAGCGGATGAGTGGGGAGGGGGGAAGGTTGGGCAAACATTTGTGACATACCTCTTGGAAAAAACTTGACTGTCCAAACGTGGCATGGCACAGTTCAGAGCTTCACATGGAAACAAAACAAAACTCCAATTCTCTAGTGTAGCATCTCTTCCTCGCCCAGAAGAGTTATGTACAGTCGCTCCCGTCCCGTTCGCCTGCATGTCGTTTCGTACTTATTGGCTACCCTCGACGGTCGCCTTGATGGGGTTAATCTCAACTCCGTACTTCTCGCGGAGTCTCTCAGCCCTTCGCTCCGCGTAACCAGGAGGTCGGATGCCTGTTGATGCGTGAGTTGCTGCATATCTGAGGTAAATGCGGTGCGCGACTTACCCTTGCCCTCGCCAATCTCCGAAATGGTCTGCTCTATAGGCAGTCGAGTGCTTCGTCGAACAATCTCCTTGCGCTCGAACTCGTCTCCCTCCCTCTTAAAGCTGTCGTAGCGGCCTCCAAGATAATGGAACATACCCTGGAAGGCGGCGATACCAGAACCCAGGCCCACGACAATGGGCATTCGTTTTGCTGCAGCGTGTCAGACCATGTTCCCTCGTGAGTTGGATTGCAAATCATGTCATACTGGGAAGACCAAGGACAGCACCCAGAGCCAAACCACCCAGAGCAGCAGAGAAAGCGTCGTCCTTTTCGCGGAGATTCATCGAGCTTCGCGAGACGAAGACGTAGGCGGCGGGGGCAGCGGCTAGACAGTGTTGTTAGTAAGTACTCTAAAGCCTCCAACTCATATCCCTAAGCATAGTGCCCATACCTCCAAGACCAATGATGTAGGAACCGCGGGTGAAGACGCTCAGAATGCCGACATTGTTCTTGGCCATGGCATTCTTGATGGAGGAGAGGAAGAGACCACTCAGTCCACCAACAACACCAGCCTTTGCGGTGTCATCGAGGACATCGTGAGGCTTGAATAGGTTGTTGGGCTTCTTGTGAGCCGGCAGGTTCGCGCTCGACGGGGGATGCTCCATGACGAATAGTGCAATTGCGATTGCTATGAGAAGTTGGGAGCTTTTATTCCTCGGGCCTGAGGTTGAAGCCGAGCTATGGAATCTGTATGAGCCTCCACTCTACAGCACGTGACTTTAGTCTCCCAATTGCTCTGTTTTCATTGGTCTGTGCTAGCTCCAGCAAAGTCGATTGGAGGCACACTTAGGTACCTTAGTACCTAGGTAGAGGCAGACAGGTACGTATCCTCTGTACGCCCCACTACCGGACGATGGAGTCTCAGTGAGAAAAATGCGCTGAGTTTGAGAGGATGTTCTTCAGCTTTAGCTTCATATTTTGCTTGAATAGTCTATCCTGGCCTCAACTGGTCTCGTGAAGCTCTGAACACAAGCCTTTATATCTTTTCATTAGTTTAAAACTTCCCCTTAACGCTAATCAAGTCACTCAATTCAGCTCCAAACACAACGTCTGTTTTGGCGCCTCTTACACGACTTGATTTAGTATAAGAGAATCGATGCGCTCTCGTTATTGAGAATACCTGACTCATTCGACATTTTTACCGTTCTGCAGAGAAGCAAGAAGCCGTTACTCCATTATCGCTACTGCAAAACATACTCCAACATGGAGCCTCTCAAGCAAGACGTCCCTCAATTCTTGCAAACTTATGAGCCCAACAGCCATTACCCAGTTGATGGGGGAGAGCCGGTCAAGGTCATGGACACCACTACCACTGGCTGTACTTCTATGACTACGAGGGGGTTTGACGAAACGAGGAAAGACGATGCCACAGAGCAGCCTGCGAACAAAAAGGCCTACTTAGAGAGCACAGCGAGTAGTAAAGAGAACAACAGCGGACAAGAAATCGGCGCAACAAGTAACACGACCAGCACAAACCCAACGGAGAATACCACTCTCATCCAAGGCTTTTCAATCCCTCAAAAACGGCCTGCTGAAGATGAACCCGGACAGCCCATGTCCAAGAATGCCCTCAAGCGTCTGAGGAAACAGCAGCAGTGGGAGGCTGGCAAACCAGAGCGCAAGCAGAAGCGCAAGGACAGCCGCGTCGCTCGCAAGGTGCGCAAGCGTGAAGAGAGGGATGCTCTCATCGCCCAGGGCATAGATCCTTATGCCGACAAGAAGCAGAAGCCGCCCTCTGTCAACGTCCCCATCTCACTCATCTTCGACTGCGATTTTGAGCAGTACATGCGAGAGAAGGAGCTCATTTCTCTCGGCAGCCAGATCACCAGGTCGTATTCGGAGAATAAAAATGCAAAGTACCGCACGCATATTTACATCTCAAATTGGAAGGGAAAGCTGGCAGAGCGATTCCATCAAATTCTTGACGACAAGCACCAGAACTGGAAGGGTATCGACTTCGTGGAGGGGGATTTTATTGAATGTGCGGAGAAGGCTCGAGAGCAAATGAAGGACTCAAGCAACCACATGATCGAAGCCCTGCAGAAAAGTCTCGCCGAAAAGGGCCCCTGGGTCAGAGACGCAAAGGACCCTCTCCCACTGCCCGATCCTGAGCCGGAGCCCCGCGCCGAGTATAATGACATTGTCTACCTGTCCTCAGACTCGCCATACACACTCGAACGCCTGGAACCCAACACAAGCTACGTCATCGGCGGCCTCGTCGACAAGAACCGCGAAAAGGGTTTGTGCTACAAGCGCGCGAGGGAACGTGGCATCCGCACGGCTCGGCTACCCATCGGCCAGTACATGATAATGCAGAGCCGAACGGTCCTCACAACAAACCATGTTGTTGAAATCATGCTCAAATGGCTCGAGTATGAGAACTGGGGCGATGCGTTCTTGAGCGTTATTCCTAAGCGCAAGGGAGGTCATCTCAGACAGCAGGAGGGTGCTCCGGGCGAAGCAGAGGAAGCCCAGGGGGTTGAGATCGAAGAGCCTGACGAAGAGAACGAGGAGATCAGGGACCACAATGCTGAGGGGTCTTCTCCTGCGCAGAGTACACCTGAAGTCGAGGTCACCTTAAAGTAGAACCATCTTTATTAATGCCATACTGCGCCAGCCAATCTCAAAATTCAAATAGCAAATCTACCCCATACCATCTCATATCATGTCTAAAAGTCCATCTTATCGTCTTCTCGTTCCCTCTTGACCTTGACGTCCTTCTCGTCCTTCATCAGCCCATTAATGAAATGCCTAAACTGATCGATATACGGCTTCAAGCTTGTCTTTTCCCAATCGGGTGTGCCCTTGCCGCCATCTTCCTCCTCACCCTTCCAAGAGTCAATCTCCGCTAGGAGGCTCTGCACCGTGGGCACAGTTAAGGGGTCGAAGCCCTCGAGATTCTTTGTGTTGATAGGCACACAAACGCGGCCGGTGCCAGGGTGCACGACAAAGGGGCTCTTGAGCAAATGGTTAAGCTTCTTGCTGACTTCGATATCCAGTCGTGGATAGGTGTATTCTAGGACGATGTCTTGCTTGGCTTCGAGAAGTTGTCTTGCGTCGAGATTTTTGCTTGCGCCTGACTTTGCGAGAGCATCGATGTCTGCCCATTTTGACGAAGAAGCACGTCCTGGAGCAGCATCCCATTTTCTTCGTAGGGATTCGTTGAGGTTCTGGTTAGGTAAGAGTTGCAACAGCTTCTCAGATTGTTCAGCTGAAGCCCAGGGGTCTTGAACATCCAGAACATCCTCTTGGAAATGAGTCTTGAGAATATCCAAACTTCGTCTGCAAGTTGTTAGTGTTTTGGACTTTATAATGAACCGTTCCGTGAACTTACGCCAGATGAGGATGTAGCGGTCTCCTCACATTGACTTTCTTTCCACTCTGCGCACCTCCCTTGACCACTTCAAGGTAGCCGGCAATTGCTCTTCTCTTCTGGTCATCCATGCTCCTAACCTTTTTATCGCAAACCCAGGCGTGAATACCTCGTCGACCCGAGTACACCCAGATAATGTGCTTGAAGCCAAAGTCCTCTCGCAGGGCTACGTCGATCACTCTAATGGCCATGGTCATAAACTGCCAACACTTGTTGCAGATGTTTGCCTTGTCACAACATGTTCGGATGTCGTCATAGTCCGTCACATCAATATCGAAGCACAGCTCTTTTGCAATGGGCTTGAAGGCAGTTGAGTTACGAAGCGTCTTTCGGTCGCGTGGGTTGGTGTTGTAGACCGGACCAATTTCGAAACGGGATGGCATGAGACGGAGAATGTCTTTGCGTAGCCTATGAAAGTGTGAGTATTTGACTTATGGTTACGGTAGAGATTACGTACATATCGGCGGTAGGGAAAGATTGATAACGAAGGTATGCGTCATTCTGGAGTGTCAAAGCAAATTCTCGATTGCCAAAGTCGTTCGTCGGTGTAGGGCCGTGGTTGAGCCATTGAAATAGGTATCGCCAAGGGAATAGTCGCTGGTAGAAACTTCGCATCACTTCCGGGTCTGAAGCTTTTAAAGACATAGCATCGCTTCGGTAGTTTAGCCCCAATATTCTATCGTCAAGTTTCTCACTTCTAGGGCTCTACTTACAACAACGGAGCGACTTGTGAGCTTGGTAGAACAGCTGCAGAGCTGGGAAACTCGTCATCCGAATCGACATCATCAAATAGGTCCTCAAGCTGCTTGACTTCCTTCTTGACGTCTTCGGTCTCGGCCATGTAGGAATCGGCTTCTGACTCGTTGGAGATTCCTGTCTCCTCCATCGGCTCGTCCTTAACGTTTCTTGGAGATGACATGGCTTCTGTTTCGACAGAATGGGGCATCTTTTGCCTGACTCGAGATAAATTGAATATATAATCAATTGTTGGATCGTGGTTATTTCGTAATTGTCTTTAGTTGCTCGTTGTCGCAGTGACCAAAAGAAGATTGACTGAGTGGGCGAGGGGTGAACGCGTTGGGCGCGTCTTTTCGCGTAAAGCGATTTCTGCTTCGGGAAACTGCCCTGGACAAGGGGTACGTATTTCCTACTACCAGAATCCGAGGCCCCTTCTGTTAAAACCCACCATGAAAAAGTGCCTGTGTTCCTGTTGCCAATACCTATACAACAGCTGCTCATTAAAACTATAGACCCTACAATTTGAATCATACATTCATAAGAATAAGCCGGTAGATCTCAATACCAACTACAGTACGTTCAGTCTGCGCAAAGTCAATAGCATATGCAAGCTCAGACTAGGCAGTTATATATTCTGGATGAATTGTCAGTGTGCCTACGTCTATATCTATGCTCGTGGGTATTATCCAAAGTACGTTCATTACAGAGTCAATGGACCTATCTTACTCAACCTCTTCAATCTTTCTAATCATATCACCACCAATCCGTGCAATTTCCAGAAGCACAGCTTTTCGGTTCACCACCACAGCATCCTCCTCTTCATCGGCGACCGTGTGGAAATTATAGGGCAAGCCAGCACGGAATTTTTGTTGCTGTAGCTTCGGGTTCCAGATAGCTCCAATCACAGTATCGTCTTCATCGCTAGTGTTGGTTCCTCGGAAGAACACAAGCGTATCCTCGTATACCCGCTGTAGCTCCTCTATGAAGATATCCACGGGGTGTGCACGGATGGGTAGCGGTGCGCGACCTGTGCGATCGTCAAGATTCTTGAACTGGGACTGGCGTCGGGCAGAAAGGTCTGAAGCGGCCTCTCGGAGAATAGAGCGGACGGCCTTTCGGGAAAGGTGGAAGAGCACATCATAGTCTTCAAGAGATGTTTCGAAGAGCTCAGTGGCGTCCACACGGTATCCGCTGTCCTTGACAAGCTTGCATGCAGCCTTGGCAAGTCGAGTCATACGTGAAGCGATGATCTTAGAAGGCCCATTGCGGGTATAAGCCAGACCAGAAGTGTCGTTCGAAGTAGCAACTATCATGACTGTATGGTTCATGTTCGGGTCCTTCTTGCGCCAAGCCTCAAGCTCCTTGCGAATGCTGTGGCGTACATCATCCGTTAATTCCTCAGCCGAGTCAACAATTAAAGGCTCATCGCGCCAGTCCCAACGAGACAAGAATGTCAATGTACGCAAGAAGCCGGTTGAGGCACTTGTAGGAGCTCGCCATGGGTAAGGTTGCAAGAAGACATGTAAAACGAATAACTCGATAAGCTCCTCGCTGATGTGACTGGAGAGTTTATGGGAGTTGAACCAGTGTTTGACCAAGCGGATGGTCTGAGATAGGGAATGCAGTCTTGTACAGAAAGTCGCAATGGTCTGCGTATGGATTGGGAGAGTTGCGAAAAACCAGTTGTTTCTAGCAAGTGCTGCCTCGGACTCCTCGCGGATACTGTGATCAAGTGTTTTGTTCTTGATCTGCCGCTCAAAGAGGATGTCCTCCAGCTCGGCATGGATTCTCAACCGGAATGCCGCACCAGACTCATATACAATATCGAGATATGCCAAGTTCTCGATACCGATCTCTCTGTTCTCCCGGCCAAGATATGTTGTGATGTTCTCCTTGGTCGCTGTAAGACGCCTGTCAAAATCCAAGAGGAACTCTATCTTGGTCTCCTGAATGGCCACAAGGTTCTCTGGCCATCGACCAGATGCTTCGAAGTAAAGGTTGACGTCTATCGGCTCGATAGTGCCTGTGTGAAATCCAGGACGGGGAGCCTCGACTGAAGCGTATCTGGCGGCTGGAGAAATCGCAGAGAGTTGTCGAATCTGTAGCGGCAAGTCCTCAAGATTTCGGATATCGTACTCCAGAGTTTGAAATGCTCGCCGGGTGGCGTCGAAAGCCTCCTTATCCATATGAGAAAAGTTGACAATGTTGGAAAAGCCTGCACCAAAGGAAGTGATCTCTTCGCTCGAGACCTTCAGGTGTCGTTTCAGAGTGTGTGCTGTAATCTCCTCACAAATTTGGAACGGTACTTTACTGGACCATTCAACGCACTCAAGAATACTGCCGTCCTTGAAACGACGCAGCTCAGCCTTGTCACCCCAGAATTGCCTGAACTTAGCGGCCTCCTTCTGCTCTTCAGCTGCAGGGCCATGCTCCATTTGACGGGACATGTGAGCAAATTCGAACGTGACGCCAAATTGAACTTTGCTAGGTATCGATGATGGTGTAGAGTCTAGTGCCCATCCAGTCTTTCCGGGTAGTTGGAAGTACACAAGATGCGCGCGATTACCATACGCCTTCTTGAGCACCTTGTGTGCTTCCAAGCTGAAGTCCCAAGCGGGCCCTCTTCGATCAGAAGAATTTGAGAGGTTCCCAGTGTCCTGGTTCTTGATCTCGAAGATGGCGTCAAAGGTCTGAAGAGGCGCATCGGACTTGATGATGAATGTTGGGTCGAACTTGTCCGCAGCTTCGTCGGCAAGGAGGTCGGTGGTCGACTTGGCGTGCATTTGGAGGAGAGTGGCAGACCAGGGGCTCATCTTTGACAGGATGTTGAGTTCTCGAATTGGGTCAAACATGACGGGGCCAGTTTCTCGAATTGTATCCGCATTTATCTTCGAAGAACCAAAAACAAAAGGCTTCTTGTTGAAATCGGTAGCCGAGAGGAATTGGACGGCAGCCTTGAAGAGCTCAGTACTGCTCAGAGAGTTCGAGAGCGCTGCATGACCATTTCGTCCCCCCATTTGAAGTAGCAGGGCAATCATGACAGACCATTCAAAGTGCCCAAATCCGCCCTGAGACACGGAACTGCCAAAGCCTCTCTGCTGCAGCCAGATTCTTCCGAGCACGCATGCATCAGTCAGGGCTGGGCATTCGTTCTTAGCGTGTGTAAGAACACGGAGGTAAGAGATAAAGGTCTCTTCGGCTTTCAGCGTAGAGTTGTAGAAAGGTGTACCAAACTGAGTCTTCTTGTCGTCTTTCTCTCCAGTTCGGTTATTGTTGGAGCTGGGGAGTAGCTTCGACTTGGGGAAGAGGCCATCGGGCGCACAGGGAATTAATCGAATAGTGTAGGGAGACTTTGAGGCTTTCGTCTTCTTCTTGGATGCCTTGGTAGTTATTTCGTTGGCGTTTTTCTCCTCTTCCTCAGGCTTGGGTCGAAGTGTCAGTACAGGCAGGAGCGGGTTCTCGTTAAGGCATTCGAAACCGATTTCCATCGAATTTTCCAATTCTTTCTTAACGCTAGCGGCGATATAAGCAACATAGTACGCTCTGCGGTAAAAGTACCGCATGCTTGTGAAGTCTTTCTCCTGGAACATGGACTTAGGCATCTGAACTACCATATCGATACCAAACTGCGCCTGGGATTTGACCATGGTTTTGGCGACATAGCTACCAACGACATTGTACGAAGCTGGCTTTTCATAAGAGAGCTTGTAGGGCGCATCTTTGGCGGGCTTCGGATCGGGGTATGGTATAACGATGCGATGCTTCTTCTCAAAGCGATCTGTAACTTGAGTAATCTGAAAATCTATTAGTCTTTCGAGGTTCGCGACTTTTTGGGGCAATGCAACTAACAAGCTCAGGCCCATGAGGAACCGCAGTGTCAACAGCTTCCTTCAGGCGATGGAGGTTTGCGTCAACACCTTTCAATGTCTTTCCGTAGTCAAGCTTTGCTTCTTTGAGCAGCTCGTCTGTTTGAAGGACAAACGTGCTGGCGGTTGAGACTCTGGCAGAGCTCTGGGCCTCGAAATCAATAAGAGCATCGTGTCTCAGACCAGATTCAGAGTGATCCAGCTTGCGTCGCTTTGAACTTGACTCCATGACGATTCTGTTTCAGGTATTATCGTCGATACGGAGGTTTCTTGGTGTTGAAGCTGAAGCTGCCGCTATTGTTTGGTTCAGGCTGGTAATTTTTTTCTGCGACCATGGATCTGCGGGGCGATAAGATGCTTATCGGAGCCTACCTGAGCAGGTACGTACCCCCACCATCTCCCTTACCTCTTTAGTAGGTAGTACTACCTTACCTAGGTACTTAAGTAGGTTACGGATAGTACTCAGGTATCTACTAACTTACTAGTACCTTGCCTTAGTACTTTTGCTTTTGCTTTTGCTTTTGCTTCTCTTTTGGCAGACGGTTGTAACTGTTCGGATCCGAACCTCGTCAAGGATCGTATCATTCAATGAATATCCACGGGCTTCCTTCTCCTCTCAAGCGTTCCCTTGTTCTACTATGGACTCAATTGCTACGACCTTGGCCTCGATTGAGATCACGCCAGATCTTCCTTGCACAGAGATTATGCAGCTACTGTAATGGAATTGTCCAGGCGATCAGATCGCATCAAGTCAACTCCTTGCTTTATTTTGAATCCGCCAAAAAAGGCCGCCTTGCAGATGCAAATGCAGCTGCATCGCGCTGGTCCACTTTGATACCCTCACCTCGTGCCTCGCCTAGCATTAGCCTATGTTAGC
The DNA here is from genome assembly GCA_013266165.1 of Fusarium graminum. Classification (NCBI taxonomy): domain Eukaryota; kingdom Fungi; phylum Ascomycota; class Sordariomycetes; order Hypocreales; family Nectriaceae; genus Fusarium; species Fusarium graminum. The sequence goes on from JAAGWP010000404.1 coordinate 85,808, forward strand.
TCGCCCTTTGATAGCCCCTGCTGGGCCCTCAAGTCCGTTCTCCATGAACCATTTATCGACCACCCTCCACGATCGGTGATCAGCCATATGTTCGACACTGAGACAAACATGGCTTCATGGTGATCCAAACCAGACGCTAACTCGATGTAATCACTCCCGAACTACGTATGCGTGCGAGATTAAATTAAGAAACGCATTCTACTGAGACAAATGTTTGATGATTTGAGGGTTCGACGTGGGATGTCGGGTTGTTTACCATTCCAGCACAAACTCAAGACAAGTAAAAAAAAAAAAAAAAAAAAAAAAAAAAAAAAAAAAAAAAAAACAAAAAACAACAAAAA
>JAAGWP010000405.1:0-20167 GCA_013266165.1 Fusarium graminum
AGAAGAGACAGGTATATGTTGTAGGATAAGAGGGGGAAGGGGGAGGGGCGGGGGGGGCGGGACGGATAATGCCTCGGGCTAATGCAGTGCTAGTCCTGACGGCAATGTTCACCGATCCAGCGTGTCCAAGAATATGCTGTACTCTATGTGCCTTGTACATATTCTACCCAGCCCGTAAACTGTATCCAGTGAATCATGACGTGTATCTTGTTAGTAATTACATTGATCGAGTCGACAAATATATAATATATCGGTCTGGAACCCTCCACTTCACGTATCAAGAGGGTGGATTCAAAAGGCTTCTTTTACTTTCTTCCACATATCTTTTGAAAGTGCTCTACACATATGGGCAAATTGTGATCTTATAGCCTCCAGATCTACACGTCAGCCAGCTACCAGTTGTCGATTGTATCCATTATCATCTGCCCATCCCTTCTTCGTCAGGTCTGATAGTTTGCAAATCATCAGACATGTTTCGATCCCACCGGTAAGTTGTTGTCTTCAGCCATGTACTCGGCCTTGTGCCAGGTACCTGTATGCATGTCACAGCCTTTGTATCCAACCAATATCTGATAGCCAGCCAGAAAGCTATCTACAGATAGTCCTACAATACCGGCCAAAGATTCTCGGGTTCATCGGAGGAATACTATACCACGTGCTGGGTATAAGTACCTATCCAAAATAGATTCTCCCCGGATCTTTGAAGCAACTCAGCATCACGTCAGCTACACGTGGAATGCTACAACCTTGAGGGAGCTTGACAAGTACAATGACTGTACGCCTTATGGTGTGACTGAACAAGTCGAAAAGGATCTACTGCAAGTCGAGATAAATCGCCTCATTGATTCAGCTACTACTGAAGATCCCCTCCTATTTGAAAGCGGTGGTCAACTTTCCCTTGAGGCGGACACCGCCTTTGCAGAGGTTGCCTTGCTTGCAGATCAGATCAGATGTGCCATGGGCATCATCCGTCTAGACAATGCACGAATATCCCTAGAACATTCCAGCGATCTTGACGAGTCCGTCCATGCTTTCAGACAGGCTCGGCGACGGCTTATGGGACGCTTCCAGACGGATCAAAATTATGTTCTTGGCTCGGCTCCCTGCCATCTGGAACCCGAAAGGCGTAACCGAGAACTTTTGTTCAAATTAATCGACTTCATCACCTCCAGCGTTGCACGTCTCCTCGTCAGAACGGCGGCGAGCGATTACTGGTGCCAGCAGGTATTATCTTGTGTCGCGACCTGCACCGTAAAGATCAAGGTCCTCACCAACGACACCGAAGGATATGCCAGTAGAAGTATTTCTACCGCTGAGTCGGCACTTGAGGTCATCAAGCAACGAGACAGTCACAAAGAGGCACTAGTTGTAAAGGTGCGACCAGGCCCAGATGACTCTGCCAGAGACGTCGACACGGTCGACATGGAAACGGATGCAAGTCGGTTCTACTACTATGAGAAAACGATCTTCAATCGAGAGGTCTATTGGCTCATACGACGAGTGCTTGCCAACCTTCTTATGCAAGAGAATCGCAAATCGTCACCAAGCAGCTTTGAGATCCATACCACTTTAAGTAGTGCACGGCCAGACGGGCTGCCGACTGCACTATCATCTGACCGCCTGGGAGAAGTGTCACTCTCTGCCGATCCGTTTGTGATCAAAAATACCCACACAGCCTTGGAGATGTTGATACAGGGGCTAACGGTGATTGAAAGTGGCCATCGCTCGAGGCCTCCCCGACGACTCCGGTCGCCGCCCGATGAGAAGGATGGATTGACTACGATCAGTTGTGAATGGTCCTCTGGGAACAACGAAACTAACCAATATGGATCTCTCAGAGTTGAGACAGAGTCAATCGATCAAGTGATCTCTGTTGTAGTCCCACTGTCGTTCTGCACAACACTAGTTGCACAAGGACTGGCTAAACTTATTGCAGCAGCAAGTAACAATGGGGACGAGAAAGACCCGATTCTGCGATTTGAGCAACCTTCCCACTCGTACGAAGCACGCGTCGTGGTGACGACGGCGGCGTGGAAGAAGAAGGAGCAAGAGCTTTCACATCTGAATTTCAAGGACTTGGAATTGGCAAGTTTAGCAGATGCTCCAATGCGCCATAGCAGCCGCGGTATGTTTCACATTACAATTGGCATGCGATATTCTGACAGACTTTAGAATCGTCAACATTCTCCCTGTATGGCCAGGTCTCTACTATGACCGACGACTACAAGAGACGAACAGCTGAAATGAAAAGATGGGTCATTTCAGAAGATACAATCACTATAGAGTGTCGGTCCTATGTTTACTTGGCAGTCCTACTCGCATCGATTGTTCTCTGCGGAGGCCTGGCGGTTCCTTTCACAGTAAAGGATCAAATTGCAGGCGTCGACCCTTTCAACATAACTTTGTTTACTTGGCTTATCGCTAGTCTCATGCTATTGTTTGCGAAAGGCAAATATGTGAGCGAGTGGCCTTGGCACACTTTTATCCATGGTCACGTGGTATGCAGAACACTCAAGGAGGTGTGCGAGGTCAGTGGCATCGACAGTCAGCTGGTCACGATGTACTTGCTATTGAATGAGTGGAAAACTGTCTTGCAGACGCGTGGCCCTTTCAACAGTATGTTCAACCGACGAAGAGTTGATGGCTCTGGCTTTACAATCAACGAGGCCGTCCACATAACCACCATGATGGCAAGCGGTTTCGTGATCCTCAAGGTCCTGAATGTATTTGGAGAGCATCTCATATGTCTCGATGCCAGAAGGGGAAGTGACTTTGTGTCGCCCCGAGGAGTTGCGGAACGCTTACTGTTCGGAGATCTGGAAGACCATGACCAGGAAATTGAGTTATCCAGGCAATCCGTGAAAGAATACGAAACAGATGGGAAAGAGATTAACCCAGTGAAGAAGCTCGAGCGCGTCAAACTCCAAGTGGACCGAGTATTGGGTATATACATTACTAGTTCGTATTTCGGGTAGATTAGATGAAGTGACCTCCTCCGACTTGTTACCAAGATCACAACATATTGGGCAAGCATGGGATACCTTGATTTATATCAAGTTGGGAATATTAGTGTGACTAAGAAGGCGGATAGTTTATTTCAATTCCATTTCTCGTATTGTGATTTTTATCCTATAGTAGTTAAGACGTACGACATTGACAATCTTCGACCGGATGCCGATACTGTTTGATTAGCTATCCGACCGGTATAACTCTCTCAATCTGGAGAATACATGAAAAGGGACTGTTTGCATGTTTACATAAGGACCTGATCAGTACCTACTTACTTTGTCGCTCTTACATAAATCGATCCGACTCGTTTTTAAAAAAATTTCATACCAGTGCTCACATCGCCACCTAATCCATCCATCGCCGTCTCGCTTCTCGCGGCGCGACAACTCAGGAGCTGAAAATCATTTCCCTCAATTGATACTTGTGATTGGTAATTTCGACCGAATCGCTGGAACCAAATGGTAATGCTCGGAGCTTTGCCTTCAACAGCTGTTGGTGTATGTGTTTGAGTGGTGCCTTTTGTCAGCATCATGTTGTCTGGCAACACGCGTACAAATACTCTTCGTCCGCACTTCTTGAACAGGATTTCAACACCATTATATCACCTCATACATACATACGATCACAATTCCAGCATTTAACTCAAGATGAACTTCACAAACTTCTTCCATTCCATTCTCCCTCTGACAGCAGCGACAAAGAGCATCCCTCATCCTCCCAATGATAACAGCCCCGAGCCAATCACATCTGCCGAATGCTGTCCTTTTACATACAAGCAGACATGCACCAAGAATCTCGAGAAGATGTTCCATATTCAGCTCTTCTACAACAGAAAAGAAGGCATCACACCCGAAGAGTTCAACCGGTACTGGTCAAACAACCATGTAAAAAATGCTGGTGATTTCCATCTACGGCTAGGCGTTCATAAGTACTCTCAAGTATGTCCTGGCGTTCAGACACTCCTTTAAGCTGACTAACAAGTTTTTGTAGTATCACTTCAACGCCGGAATATCGAGACTTAGTCCGCGTTCCAGGTGCTGCCCCAATCCTAGAGTTTGACGGCGCTGCAGAGTTTTGGGTCCAGAACCTAGAGGCTTTCCAAGCCATGAGCACTGATCCTCACTACGTAAACGTCATCCAGCCCGATGAGGCTAATTTCATCGACCCCAAATCCATGAGCTTCATTGTGGGCGTCGACTATATTTTTGTTGAGAACCAGAATGCTGTCACGGAGCATGGTCGGACCTTTGATTGACGTGCAACGTGTAAATTGGCAATTGAAGTCCTTTTTGGGTCACTTCGACAGCATACATCAGTCAGGTAGACACTCTATGGAAATGGAAGCTTGATTGGCCAAGTATGGTGCATTGTGTGCCACGCTACCAGTAAAGTAAACACGGTTAGGCATGGTTGATCCAAAAGTGGAACTCATGAGGCTTGATACCTAAAGTACTTGACCAGGTGGGTTTGAGCTTTGCGTTACTGCAATCCATTATATCTATTCAAGCTTGATTTCGAACTTTCCTGTGGGTGCAGGGTTTGACAGAGCCCATTTGATACCATTCTCCATCACTGCATCCCATCTCTTACTCTCCGTCAACTGGTCTCCGAAGCGACGGAATCCGTGAGGGAGACCACTGAAAACTTGAACGTCTGTGGGAACCCTTTATTTGAAGTCAGCAGATCGAAGTTGGATGGCGAATGTTGATCTTACCCCGCCTCAACCAGCTTTTGGCCATAGAGAATACTCTCGTCTCTGAGAGGATCCAAGCCAGCGATTCCAAGCACTGTAGGAGGAAGACCCTTAACATGCTCCAACGATGCTAGGCCAACGTTCAATTGGAGATCTTTAGGATCTGGGTTGGCCACTTTCAAGAGACTGGTGAATTTCTCAAGCGTTGCCTTGCTGATGATGGGAGCTTCTGCATTCTGCACATACGAAGACAGGGAAGGGTCTTTCATTTGTGCGAGGACCTGGTCGTAGCAAGCTGGATGCACTAGAGCAGGAATCATGAGAACCTGGCCAGCGAGCTTAGGTCGTGAAAGGCCATCCGGTGACATGTTTTGTCGCAGTGTCAAAGCTGCTGAGAGCTGGGCACCAGCAGAGATACCACCAATTACCACCTGGCTTGGAATCCCAAGGATCTCATCCATGTTTTCGTGTAACCAGTGGAACGTATCTTCGGTGTCTTCCCAAGCCGTGGGGTAGATATAGTCAGGCGCGTGGCGATAGTTCAGATTGACAACCGTGACATTAGCTCCAACAGCAATGGCGGTGCAGATAGCATCCTCGCTCGCGATATTACCACATACGTAACCGCCGCCGTGGAGGTGGATGTAAACAGGGAGCCGCGCGTTGGTTGCTGCTGAAGCAGGTCTGTAAGTTCGCACCTCAAGGGCAAAGCCATCTCTTGCGGTAACAGTGTAATCTTTCATATCAGCAAGGGGTCCAGTAAGTTTCTGCAGTTCAGTCTGGGCGAGCTGCTCTCGATACATATTCGTGAGGCGCTGCATCTCTTTGAGGTCCGCTGTGGGGGGTATCGCCGGCCTGCTGTCTTTCACGAGAGTCCATTCTGGAGACACGATGCCGTATTCAGTGAAGTCAGCCATTGTTGAGATATGATCCAAAGAGGTTTCCAGGTGGTAGTTTGATTACAGCAAAGTATGTTTGTATGTTGTGATGCAAATGCCTGATTGAAGTGTTGATGAAGCCATCGTGGAAACTGCCGAGGGAGTCGGCGACGGATGTCCCGCGGCCCGGCCTTAGAACCCCTCAAGTTTGCCGAATTCGGTGTAAGTCGAGTGCCGAAGGATCCACATCGGCGTCTACTTGTAGCTACGAAGTCAAAAGCAAGGTGTCTATAATCACGGCTAAATGGATTTTTCTCCGCCATAGAGGATAGTTTGACAGCGATTCAGATGTCCTAAATGCCGGAAGTCAATCGTTTGTCTGTTGAGGTAATTGAGTAACCGAGTTTGCGATTGCTATCCAAAAAGTGATCAAAGGTTCGCGAGTGTTATGCGCACCAATCACGATAGCTTGTCGACCCCATAGTCTCTACGTCACCGTTTCCCCATATTCTGACCTTGAAAAGGCCCGAGAAACTTCATCAACGTTACATAAAATCAAGGACGATCCCTTTTCCAGCGTTACTTCCCCCCGCATTTTAGGCCAATCTGGAGAAAGATCAGCGAATCGTCGCGGTCACTGACGAGATTTAAGCTTTGGACTTTTCTATTTCATAATTAATAAATAACTGTTTTTCTGATCGTGGTTCCTGGCACCTCGGTGACAAAAGACCGTGACAAGATGATGTTTTATCCCTGCACTCGACAAGCGCTTGCTATCGCTCTTGGTGCCCTGGCGCTTCTACCAGGCGCTGATGCTGCAAATTGGAAGGATTACCAGGCTCAAAATCGCACGCCCAGTTCGTGTCCCGATTATGTCGATTATTCGCAAAAACCTCACGAGCCGCTGTCATCGGGTAAACTCAAATTGCCGTTTATGAGACCTAGCGAGAAGTGCAGAACTTTCAAGAGCCCTGCTGTCGAGGTAAACATCCAAACTTCACCCAGAAATAGAGCGTTTGCTGATATATCCCCAGAAAGTGATAAGTGACATCAAAAAGCGTGTCAAGAACCCTGATCTTGCGCGTTTATTTGAGAATACCTTCCCGTCTACACTCGATACGACTGTGAAGTACTTTGATGCAAAGAAGAATCTGGCTTTTATCGTTACTGGAGTAAGTCTACACTGTTTAGGCCGATTTTCTTGACTGACATTCCGTTCAAGGACATCACGTACGCATAATCAATCTCCTTTCGACGCCTACTAACGGCCAGCGTCAGTGCACAATGGCTACGCGATACGGGTAACCAGTTTGCTCACCTCTATAAGTTGTTGCCCCAAGATGACAACTTGAGGGCCCTCGTAAAGGCGATTATCAATACTGAGGCGAGATATATCGCCGAGTATCCCTACTGCGGTATGCCCATCCAGCGAGATGATCGGCAGAGTGATTGCTGATTAGATATTGCAGGTGCTTTCCAACCGCCACCTGAGAGTGGTTTGAGTCCCTCTGTAAACGTATGTATAATGGCGTCCTTTTATGGAGTGCTTATGAGGCCATTGGGTCGACGGATACTGACATCATTTACAGGATTATGCCGAACTTGTTACAGTCAACCCGTAGGTCTCATCCGGATATTTCGTAAGTACTACAAACCGCCATAGCTAACACTACTCACGCTAGTCCTGTTGACAATCAAACTGTGTTTGAGTGCAAAGTGAGTCGAACGGAAAGATCGCCAAATTGTTTACTGAAGATTATTAGTATGAGCTTGACTCCCTCGCAGGCTTTTTGAAGATTGCACGTTCTTACTATAACAACACTCACGACTCATCCTTCATAAATGACAACTGTAAGTCAGCATGGGAGAATCCAGCTTTGAACAAACACCAACTTTTGTAATCTCGTTTAGTCAAGGATGCCATGAAGCAGATTCTTCGCGTCATCGATGAGCAATCTCAGAGTACTTGGGCCGAGGACTGGAGCTATGTGAGCTACTACAACTGGACTGGTCAGGCAGGTTCACTATCACCACCGGTACCGAACAGCGGAAACGGCGAACCAAAGTTAGCCAACGGCCTTGTGGCCTGCAGTCATCGTCCTTCCGATGATTTGAGTGTTTTCAACTACATCACCTCTGACAACGCCATGATGTCAGTCGAGCTGGACAATGTCGCCTCTGTACTAGACAAGGTTGGCAACCAGAAGAGTCTCTCGAGCACACTTCGTCGCCACGCAAAAACAATTCGACAAGCTGTCTGGAACCACACCATCACCTCCAATGGCATCTTTGCCTACGAGACCAATGGGTACGGTGGCCAGTACATCATGGACGATGCAAACGTTCCCAGTCTGGTATCCCTTCCGTATCTTGGCTTTCTCGAGCGCGACAATCCAACGTACAAAAAGACAAAGGCGGCTCTCTTCTCTCGCGCAAACCCATACTACGCGGTCGGCAAGACATTTGGCGGTATTGGTGGACCGCACGCCAACGCTACAAACCCATGGCCAATGGCGCACGTCTCAGCAATCTATGGCTCAGACAATGATACAGAAATCACCGAGCGGCTGAATATCATTATGGAAAATACTTCGGGGCTCGGTCTTATTCATGAGAGTGTCAACATCTACAACTCGACTGTTTTCACGAGACCATGGTTTGCCTGGGCGAACAGTTTTTTTGCTGAGATGGTACTTGACTTGGCGGAGAGGAAACCGGGGTTGATCTTCAAGAACGATGAGCCGTATGTAATCGGTAAATGATGTGAGGTGTTCGGATAGAGCAAGTGGTCCTCGCTTTTAGCTTAAGCTTTTCCTCCACGGGTTCTACAATATTATTCAATCTTTGTTACATTATATAATAAGAGTCTCTGATATTACCATTTGGCAAATTAGGTGAGTCTATGCTAATACTATGTCCACAAGGCTTTATGATATACTGCCAAGCTATATCGTCAGCTCTATAAGTTTCAAGTCCGCATATGTTGCATTCTTCGTCGGAGGCACTTCTATAATCGCTGAATCTAGTAATGGTTACTTGAGGATGATAATTGACATAAAACTTCCTACTTTGTGCGAATTATCTCCGCATGAACAAATTGGGATGGGCACTTTCTTGGCACTGCACAATCTATTGACTAATATGGGCTCGACGACTCCATGTCGCAAGGGTTGTTCACCTACTTGCACTCATTATTGATCATCATAAAGTATCATTTGCCTATTGACACGATGTGCCCTGATCGGCTGACCTGGAGGGTAAACGTGTCTCACTATGTGGAGGTCGCAGCTTGGCCCTCGGCGCGTGCATGATGACGATATTGTGAGCAGACGCATGGAAAGTCGTACAGAAACTAAATTCATCAAGGTTGCAACCATCTTACGGCCATAGAAGCTGTTTCTCCCACTCATGCTCTGTCGAGTCCCGTACATACCGCAGTCTCTGGTGAAGACGATCCTTTGAACCCTGCCAAAACTCAACCGACTTCGGAAGCACAGCGTAGACCTTCCAATCTGGCAGAACCATATCACCGTTATCCTGGAATTCCTGTTTGGCAGACTCCATATTCTTGTACACTTGATCTGCATCATTTAAAACCTGACTCTGCTTCGAGCCCAGCGCAGCAATTTTGGAAGACAAAGGCCGATCCGAGAAATCACGATGGCATTCGTCTTCCGGCAGAGCAATTGCCTTTCCTCTTATGCGGATCTGGCGGCCCTGATCAGGCCAGTAGAACGTCAAAGCGGCACCCGGGTTCCCAGCTAGCTGTGTGCCCTTTGGACTATTTCCCTTGATTGCAAAGTGCCATCCACGTGCGTCGACGTTCTTCAGGATGAGGACTCGTGCATCTGGACAACCTTCTTCATCGACGGTGGAGAGGGTCATGGCGTGGGGTTCTTTGACTTGGGCTTCAATGGCTTCTTTCAACCACGTTCGGAAAGCCTCCTCTGGCGTGGTGGGAAAAGTATCAAAGTTGCATTTCTCAGTAGGTCCTTGGAGAACCTTGAGGTTGCGAAGCTCGCTTCGAATTGAATCGTGTTCGCTAGAAGTCATTGTTGTAGATTTGGACCAAGAGAGCCTTGGAGGACTATCGATCAATAAGTATCTTGTGTGGTGGTAGTGCTTGTGTATTCCTCAAGCACTTGCAAAATGGACAATTGAGTGGTTAAGTTTCAAGCAAGGGAAACTCCCTCGAGTTTGCACGTTATACCGATCGACGGTCTAGAAATGACTCACGGGCACCGTACCAATCAAAATTCGGCTTGCCCGCCGATGAAGGCCTCGACGTTGTTTGTAGAGAAGTGATTGAGGGTCAGGAAACTACACGGAAATATGGAATGACTTGTTCCTCAAGGGTATTGCGTCGGGCGTTGCTACCCTATACAAACCCTTCAGATACATGATTCCATGACCAAGAGACCCTCGAGCATTTTTCAGCCAGTGTTCAACTGCTTTATATTTCGAAATTCATTTGAACTACGTCTTTCGATGTCAATCTTCATGAAAAGGTTTGGTACTGTTCACTCGGTGTCCAGCTATCTTTCTCGGCCGACGATTCTTCTAACCTCTTCTTTTACAAAACGCAAAATGACGGTTTTCGCAGTGGACGTGTTGCACCATAACCACTGGAAATGCCAGTGCCGACGAGGCAAAGCTTCCAAATCTCCTACTGCGCCTCCGGTCCTATCTGATTGTATAAGCCTTTACATACGCCGGCTGAGACTCGGGTACTATCTCTGCAGTCTCCCACGGCTTCACAGTCTTGCCCTCCTGATAATCACCACCCGCAGGTCTCCACATCTGTCTAAAGGTCATAGTTCCCAGCTCTTCCTTCACTTTCTTCCACTCCTCGCCTGGATTTTCCTTCGTTGGTTGGAGCGTGTTGACGTTGACGACAGCAAAGCCGTGTTTTTCGTACACAGGCATGCCTTGCTCGGTCGCGTCAAGCCAGAGTTCGACGCCCATCTCGTCAGCCTTTTGCTTGCTCCAGTTCATGATTATATTGGCTACACCCTGGAAGCGATATTCGGGATGCGTGAAGACAATGTTGACGTCTATACAAGGTCAGCGTGCCGCGAATGCAGATAGACTCTTCGTTGACTCAGACATACAGACTTGGGGTCTAGCACCCATCCGTGCTCGAGGGGCATCAAACTGCTTCAAGGCCTGTGAGATGTACTCTCGTCGTTCCCCTTCAGGCTGCCAATAAGCATAGGAGTGGTCCTCCCCAGATTCGAAAGGATTGGTGGGACAAATCTTCCACAAGCAACCCCCTACAATCTTGCCATCATCGTTCACAACCTTTCTCCAATGACTCGTAGGGTCTTCATTATGCCACTTAAGTTGTAGCTCGGTAGAATCCCTGAGAGAGTCTGCATGCGCTGATGGTCCCTCACCCTGGAGAGGACAAAACATGCGAAAAAATGGCTGGAAAGGATTCTCATGAGCCGCCCATTGACATGCTATGAGTTCTTCAAAATCAGTAGCAGTGTCTACCTCTAATAATTTGAAAGTCATGATGCCGAGGCTTAGTTAGGGCACCAGGAGTGGTGACATCAGAGACTGGGCAGATGAATTAAGTTGTATTCCGAGGCTTTTGGTGGCGTTGCAGGGCAGATAAGCACAGAGCGAATTACTTCACACTGATAAGGACAGAGAATGCGTAATGAGACACGTCGGTCAGCCCATAACCTTACCCAACAACATTAGCACTTTTGCTTTTGTCCACAGGCTCGCTTGCTCATGAGATCAGGGCCTGGCCCCAGAAAGACGGGAGCTCAGTTCCCTTTTGGGTGGACAATAAGCCACCAGAAGATACACTAGCATGGAACATGGAACATTCGGAGCCGCGGTACGTTTACGAAATCGATTGCTCTCGGCCGTGGAAAGCCGTGAACCGTCCGGTACTCTCGGCCTGCGGCATATAGCAGGGATACTGCGCGCGCAGGGGGTGAATCAACGCCACACTTGCGCGTCCTTCCATGGCAGAACGATTCCACTCGAGTGCAGGAGCAATATTGCCAAACGAGAAACGGGGATTGCATGAAGTTTTTTTCACGCTTAGCGAAGAGGAAAAGGAAGGTCGATTTTAACGTCCGGCGCACGGATCGATCTCCGTTCGGATGCTCGGTACCTTTTTGTCAATCAGTGGGTCTCGCACGGACGGCTGTTGGGCGGCTCTTCACATGGAAATAGAAGCAAGGAGGGGTGTGGCGTTTGAGATTCGATTTAGTTGACGGGAGGGTTGGATATCGAAGATTTGCGCACAGCCCGAGAATTACCTCTATTGAAGACATTGAGATCCACAGGATGCAAAACAACTTGGTGCAAGCATCAATAGACAAATGATTCCAAAGGGGCACGTCACTAAGTGAAGATACCTCTGATTGCTCGTACTTGAGAGTGTCACAGCTAAGCCCCGCGGCTGCATAAATCTCCGGTCAATAAGGTCATACCATATTACAATAGAGAAGCTGGTATGAGAATGGCCAGGGATAGACCCTGCTTGTTCACCTCAGCCATCAACCAACGCCGTCTCACAGTCAAAGCACTTTGTGAGATGGAACTCACATTCCTTGCACTTATTGGCCATCGTGTCTCGTTTCAAGAGAAACGTGCCCAACTGCTTTTGGGTTTCAATAACCGTTACCATGACCGTTTCCGGTCACCAATCACCCTACCATATTTCCCACCCTCTGCCGTTCCTGTACCTGTGAGATCCTTCACACCATACCTGTCGCTGTCCTTAATCTGGGGGTGGTTTTTGAGGCGCTCCACTGTCAGCTAAAACCTTAGCTGAGCCCGGTATGGGCCATGCCTGAGCTGTATCTTGCCTCGAGACACTGCTTCTTATACTGTTTGTGTCCATCTGTGATCTGCTTTTCGTCCGTAAAATTCCTTTCGCGCGCTTTCTTGTTCTACCTGTTTTGAAAATAGACATGCCATTATCGCCGCGGCGATTGCTGCACCGCCCAACATGAAATCCAACCAGAGAGTTATCACCGACAACAACAAGTCGCCGCTCGTTCAGGTCCTCTCGTTAATGTTTCTTGTTATTGCAATCCTCTCGTGTCTCGTCAGGACAGGCACCAAGCTTTACATGATCAAGACTCTGAGGGTCGACGACATTCTTATCATTGTCGCAACTGTAAGACATGTTTGCTTGTCTCACATATTTACCGAATACTTATGCTTGTGCACAGGTACTTGCAGCTTGTCAGACTGCCACCATCTTTAATGCGTGCGAGCATGGACTCGGACAACATTTTGAGGGGTTGAGCTCCGACGACCGCGATGTCTTCTTCAAGGTAACACAAACCAACACCACGCAAGCAAACGACCTTTCTCTAATTTATTTATTACAGAGCCAGTATGCGACAAACACAATGCTCATCGCTTCCCTCCTCTGCTGCAAACTATCCGGTACAATGGGTCTCCGCATCATGGTCCAGAAGAGTCAAAAATGGATCATCGTCACCTGCGAAGGCGTCGTCGGCGTTTGGGGTCTCACAGCCCTCGTTGCCAACTTCTTCCAATGCCAACTACCAACACCATGGATGTACGACGACAAAAACAATTGCATCAATCTCCAAGCCTTTTGGACATATTACTCCACCGCCAACATCATCACCGACATCATAATAGTCATCGTCATGGCGGAGAACGTGCTCAAGATCCAGACATCGTGGTCCAAAAAGATTCTCGTCATGAGTGTTTTCGGCAGCCGAATTCTGTACGCATTTATCTCAATCGGCCGAAAGAATTGTGGCTAACAGTGGTTCAGTGTAACACCCGCAATTGCAGCGCAGATCCATTATTCCAACAAGGCATTCGCTTCTGCCGATCACTCGTTCGCGATCTGGCCCGCCTCTGTCTCGATCCAACTAGTCCAATGTCTCGCCATCCTTACCGTATGCCTGCCCAATTTTAAACCCTTCCTCGACAGTTTGGAGTCAGGTCAGATCCGCGTCGATGATCTCCGACGGCAGGGCAAGTCAAGCAGCAACGGCTACCCAACAAATAAACCTGGCTATGGAAAGTACAAATCCAGAACAGGCCACAGCCATAAATCTCACCCGTTTGCATCTCAGCACGGCACGTCGAGAACGCAGCGTAGCGAAGTTCACGAAATGCAGGATTTTGGCAAAAAAACAAAACGCGACCATGAGGCGAACTGGGATGGGCAAAGCCGTTCCAGCCACTCAAGCCAGAAGATACTGATTCATCAGACGTGGCAAGTAGACATAGAGAGCACCAACGACACAACAGCCAAACAATCGTGAGGCAGGCGTTTCTTTGCTTTTTGTACCGCTATTTTTTGTTTGTCTCTCTTGACGGTTACAGCGCAGTTTTGGATTTCATGCACATGTACAAATGCGGAGTGGGAAATGTGGTTGATTAACGAATAGACTTGTAGCGAAGCTGTAAACACTCTAGAAAAAAGCAAAGCGTTCTGTTTGACTTACCATTGCATGGAAATTCCTGACCAACAGACAGTGTCAACGAGAGGGGGCAAAGAGACAACTAAGCTTCATTCATGCACTGCATTCTGATATACAGGGTCGCTGCTGACCAGGGTGAGAAATGTTTGCTCGTCCTTTCCCAGTACGGAGTATGATATGACACATCACCATGAGGGTGCTAGACGAATTGAGTAGGTCGCATGATTCGCAGTATTGAGGAGCGTAACAGCTTTTGGACCCTTGTAGATCCGAGCTCCGAATGATGAAAATAGGTAGTTAAGCCGAGCTTGCTATGATCAATACCGCGACGGACTCTTCTTCGCCAAGTCCCGCCCCTATAGGGACGTATGTTTGCACACCCTGGTCTGGTATTTTGATGCCGAGGCCTTATTTGCTACGGCGCATGTGGCGTCGTTCGTGCCTCTTACCCGCATTCGCCATGCCGATGGTTTTGTCAATAGAACTTTAAACTAAATCTGGGAAGTAAACCTCTCGCTTGGTACAGGGCAATTGTGAGACATCCGTAGAAAACCAGGATAGAAATTTGCGGGGTGTTGCAAACTGATCAAAAAAAGAAAAGAAAGCAAGGCATAAATTGTCAGATGCAAAAATGAAAACCTGACCCGTCACCAACATTCTCAGTTGTGCGCTAAAAGGACGCAAATACAGGGACCCTTGCTTAGATATCCTTGCTGTGATAACCCTGTATCGAAGACGGGGGAATCGGGGCATTCTACCGGATCAGCGGCCGGAACCTTTAACAGGCGGAACAAGAAAACTGGAGAGGATGTACACATAGCGTGTTTCTATAGCGGTACTTAATTAAGCAGCTGATACTGGTATCATACTCTTATTCAAAACGATGCTATTTCCGGTGTTGGTTGGTGGCGCCCAAGCACAAACCCAGTAGGCCCGGATATTTGGTCCAGGGGGTTTTGATCTGGCATTTCGGTACATTTTTCTCCCTCCTTCTATACCTTTTAACTTGCATGTCTCCTCGTATCTGAGCAGTTCTCCTTTTTTCCTTCTTCGTTATTCCCTCCTTAAATCTGACCCTTCTTTCTATCTGTTGGTATTCCCGGCTTATCTGCATTTTCACCATGGGGAGCAGCAGTAGTCCCAGCTTTGAGATGGGCAACAATGCCACCGTTAAGGCCGAGAACGATGTCAAAGTTTCGACAGCAGAACCTGATTCCGGAAGAAGTTCGACCATAAATTATCAAGATAAATCCCAATTGGAACGTTTGGGAAAGAAGCAGGTCCTTCGAGTATGTCACCACGGTTCCTGCTGCTGATCCAATAACTGACGCACTCTCCCACAGCGCAACTTCGGATTCCTGTCCATCCTCGGCTTCAGCTGCACTATCCTTATCACCTGGGAGGCAGTCCTAGTTCTCTTCGCCCAAGGTCTCAACAATGGCGGCACGGCTGGTGTCATCTACAGCTTTCTCGTCGTCTGGATCGGCAACTTTAGTGTCTTTGCTACCATGTGCGAGCTGGTCTCGATGGCGCCGACTTCTGGAGGACAGTATCATTGGTACGTTGCATCTATACAGTATTCTGGCATTATCTGACTGGTTAAATAGGGTCGCCATGATGGCGCCGCGGTCGTTCTCGAAATTCCTCAGCCATCTCACAGGCATGCTCACAATCGGCGGATGGCAAGGGTCTGTAGCATCCAGTGCTCTCCTCACTGGTAACATGATTCTGGGATTGGCTACTCTGAACTATGAAGAGTTTAAGCCGCAACTGTGGCAGGGGACTTTGCTATTCTGGGCCATCTTCCTGTTTGCCGTCTTCATCAACACCCTCGTCAGTTCGGTGCTGCCCAAGTTTGAGGGGTTGATCCTGATCCTCCATATCCTCGGCTTCTTTGCCATTCTCATCCCACTTGTTACCCTTGGACCTCATGCTAGTGCATCAGATGTCTTCACGGTGTTTGTCAACAATGGAGGTTGGTCTAGTCAGGGCGTGTCTTTCATGGTCGGTTTGATGGGCAACGCATTTGCGTTTGTCGGTACTGACGCCGCCTTTCATGTAAGTACTCGTATCGACCCTTCGCGAGTCTCGCTAATAGCCTCAGATGTCCGAGGAAACCATCAACCCCTCAGTTGTCGTCCCCACATCCATTCTTCTCAGCCTGTGCATCAACGGTGTCTGCGGTTTCGCCATGCTCATCGCCATGGTCTTTTGCATGGGCAATTTCGACGACGCCATCGCTTCAGGCCCAGGAATACTCGGCTTCCCTCACATGTACATCTTCCAGCAGGCGACCAACTCAAAGGCCGGCGCAACCGTCATGGCAGCCCTCATCGTCGTCCTCACCAGCTGCGCCACCGTTGGCATGCTGGCTTCGACTTCACGTGTCTTCTGGTCTTTTGCCCGCGATCGTGGTCTTCCCGGATGGCGCACTCTGTCAAAGGTCAATGACCGAACCACCGTCCCTGTCTACGCTGTTCTCTGTACCGCAGTCATTTCGATCTTGCTGTCGCTTATCAACATCGGATCTCCCGTGGCCTTCTTGAATGTCACTTCTCTCTCCATCTCTTGCCTCTACGCCTCCTATCTCATCGCTGCCGGTCTTCTTCTGTATCGTCGCACTACAAAGGGTTTCGCCCTGCCTGGAAACGCCGACCTTCCAGCACTGGCAAACACCGCTGGTGCAGATCTTGTCTGGGGACCTTTCCACCTCAAGGGCGCTTTTGGAATCGCCAATAACATTTTCGCCATGATCTACCTTATTGTCATCGGATTCTTTAGTTTCTTCCCTCCCATGGTGGATCCTTCACTCGACATGATGAATTACAGTGTTGTGGTCACCAGTGGCCTTGTTATTTTCAGCGTCATTTACTACTTGATCTGGGCGAGGAAGGAGTACAACGGTCCGATTGTTGAAAACTAATGGGAATATTGGAGAAAGAGGCGCTACATACAAAAGTTTACCGTGTCAAAGGGGGCACTCGTTGCACATTTGCAAAAATTAATACTGAAATTGAAAGAATATTGATTCGTATAACCAGTGTCATTTCTATGCGTAGATAATCTGACCAATCACTTCCTCCCAATATGTATTTGAAAACAAACTATTCCTTAACTTGTAACAACCATATCAAATGTTGAATGAACAGGACTCTGAAGGACAACTTTACGTCACGTAAAACTCATAACGAAGGCATCCGGCATCCCTGTATCCTCCAGCTCCACCGTTGTTGCCTTGATGTCCCATGTTAGCTTATTTCTCTCAATGGACGTCAAGGTGGATTACACTCACAAGATTTGTAGTTGGCACGCATCAGACTGGAGCAGTTCTCGCCGTCAACGGGATCCTGCAGCGAATACTCCTCTGGTCCCTCGCAGCCTTCTTTCCAGGAAATCTTATAATTCATGTGCGAATGTCCGGTTATACCGGGAGGACCCCAGTAAACTTCCTTATCACCGGGCTTGATCGTCTTGCCCTCCGCGAACCATCGACATCCATTGGATGCCCATGATTCCTGGACGCCGTCTTGCACATCTCTTTGGCTATGCCTGTCGTAGCATTCTTGACCACCAAGACCGGGAAGTTCGGGCTCTGGCTCTTGCTCCTTGGGCGGAATCACGTTCCACTTGAACTCGCCGCATCCTACATCGATCTTTGCGTCAACGGTCATGCGGTTCCCGGCCGAGCCATGATTCTGTCCACCTATAGAGAGTTAGTTATGTCGAGGCACCAAGCTCAAGGGCAAAGACTTACAAGGCTGGGCCCGAACCAGCTTCTTGAATGCCTCGGTACACATGTTTTCCGCAATGAGGCATTCTCCTTCCGCTGGAATCCACGAAACGGCGAATTTGTAATCCTTGTAGTTATCCCGATTCTCTGGGGGTGACCTTTGAACCAGAGTTGTAGATCGGCGACTAAGTATGGGAATTTTGCCGCCATCGATGCCGAATAGGAGATCCCTGCTTGCCATGTCCATGTTGTCTTTGATGTAATCACAGAAGCCGTCTGCAATTTTCTCGAAGAACTCGCTAGGAACGTTGGAAAATTCATGAGGGCATGTGATTTCCGGCTCTTCGGGCTCATCCGGTCCGTTCAGATTGTTCAAGGCATCCCGGATCATGTTCTCGAAGTCTTCGTCGAATGAGTGCGCCACTGCCTGGTTTTTTGGGTTACATTTGCAGCCTTTGGTATCACCCTGTAGAAATTGTCAATCGACTATCAGCTGTTACCACTGTTGAGTCTTACCTCAGAACAGGCCCATGGAACATCGGTTGGCTTGGCGTCTGCAATCTTGGTGGCCTTGCAATCATCCTCACATTCAGGCTGTAGGATACGGTTAGTTCGATGGCACCATTATGCTTTAACGAAGATATTACTTACCAGCTCAGTTGGACACGACGAGGCTGAAGTTGTGCTAGTCGGTCTTTGAGTCGTCTCAGACTTGGTTTTTGACACAGTCTGGATGTCCTCGGGAGGAATATGATAAACAGGCTCAATCTTGCCTGTAGTATCAGTGGCCTTCAGCAGGATTCCCAAGAAGGTGACAGCGGTGAGAGTAATGCCACCGACCACGACAGCACCATCAATTTCTGCAGCTGCAGCTGCGATAGCTGCGGCATCTGCTTCCGGACCGAGAACCAATGCCTCAACTGTCTCGCCTGCTTCCGAGCCTGCAGGTCCCTCTGCACCCTCGACGAAACCATCTTCGTCAGTTCCATACCCCGAATCTGCGTCTGAGTCCAACCCAGCGTTTTCCGAGACCTCGTCGTGAACTTGGTCTGAGAACATATCGGCCACACCTTCATCCTCAAGCACACGACGAGCAGCCGCTTCAATACCACAACTTGGGCCTTGTCGTCTGCGAAGTTTCCGCTTTGTGCAGGGTGGCACCTCCTTGAGGATGGCTTCAACCTTTTCTCTAAATGCAGGACTCAGGATCATATCAAGACCGCCGTCGGCATGTTTGACAACATCAATGGCTTTGTTGACGGTTCCTGTCACGACTGCTCCTTCAGCATTCTTGCTTGTGGTTGTCTCAACTGAGATATATGAAGGATCAGGACCAATCCACTGCATAGAGCCTTGTGTCAGTCTCTGAATCGTGGAGCATACATAAGGGGATACTGACACTGGTGGTACCTTCAGCTTCAGTCAAATATTGTGTCCAAACTCCAATTGATCCTTTTCTGTGGGTGATAGGTTAGCAAGCAGGACAACATGGTGGGTTCAGGATAATCGAATCAGTAAAAGAAGATCGCTTACACTCTGTCTGGAGCAGGGGGGTTAAGAACGATCTGATCACCCCTAGGCGGTTGTAGGATGTAGAAATACTCTTCACTACTCTACGAGTTAGCATTATATGATGGTAAAAGGTTCAAATACCTACGCTCGGGGGTTGACGGCTGGAGCTTGTGTCTGGCGAGGTATGTGATCATCAGCCGAAGCTTCAGTCAACAAGCCCGCGGCGAAGGCCAAACCGAGCAAATACATCATGGCAGGACTGAGAGGGAACTTGTGATATTGAAACGAATGCTTAGAAGAGATGGGCAGGTTGTAGTTGGTAAATCATATGACTAGGAGGGCGGAGGTCGGAACTAATATACCTGTCAGTATTCGTGCAGACAAGATCTTGTCCTTCAGAAGTCAGAACATTTCCAAGACAACCTGCTCTCTTTCGCCTCAAAGTTCTATCAGGCAATTATGATGTCTCGAAATAGCATCATAAAGATTTCCCTCAAAATACGAGATGTACTATATGCGGTTGGTTAAGAACAATAGCAGTGGTGGTCAGACACATGGTTGCGTTGCAGATAGGCAGTGAGATCAGAAGACATGCACCACCCAATCGCTTTTCTGCAATACCGTGCTGACATCCACAGAGCGGTTGTGGCTTGGGTAATCGCAAGGTACCAGGGGAGATTCGTCGTGGGGGCTGAACGGCAGTTGGGGGCTGGAGGGCAAATGGGGGCAAGGAAGGATTAAGAATGAATGTGGAAATCCCCGGCGTTTAAGCTTAGAAATGCTTTAATTTTTATACTTTATTAACCAATAACGTTGTCTTCTCCCCTTTTAATAACACCTCAGCTGCGTTTCAAACTTCATGTCAGACTGCAATGTCAGCTGTCCTGCAGGACTTGGCAATGGC